>VYZT01033104.1:0-129209 GCA_013400735.1 Pomatostomus ruficeps | reverse complement strand
TTTTTTTTTTACTTTCTTGGTCTGTTCAGCAGTGAGATGCAGGCTGGAATGCTTTGACAAGTTGCTGGCTAAACGTTTGCCCTCTTGTGATAATTTGAGCTTTGTCTGTTCTTGTGATAAGTTTGTTATGAACAAAGAGGCATATTCACGTCTTTGTTAAGCACATTTTCACCTGATCATGTGATGGAAACCTGTGGCTTACTGGCAAAAGCTGCACAGCTGTATTAAAAAGCAGTTTTACAATGGCTATCAGCTTGGTACTGGGAAAACTGATAAAGGCAGCTTTTCTCCCATCTCTCCAACCCATCCACATTCATTAACATCAAAGTTCTGTAAGCCTCAGTACCAACTGTGTTGGTACTCATCTCACGGAGGATTTGCTTCTCTCCCCCTATGGGAAAGTTCTACATCCTTTAAATCATATTAAGCTGCTTCATGTGTAAAATAATTCTTAATAGTGTGTCATGAATTGAATTCAGTGCAGCTTTTTGAAAAATTCTCTTGGAGTTCAGCTTAAAAACCACTTTTCAGGACCAAAGAGCCCAGTGAATGCAGTTGAGACATTCCTGGAGAAGTTTCTGAGGTGTTCACGATGAGTGGATTCCAAAACCTCAGTGCTGCAGTGCTGATGCCTTAGGAGAGCAGAGACCACTTCAGTAAGGAATCAAAGAGATGTGTATCTCACACAAGGATGCAGGCAGGGCCACAGGAACAGCCTGGTGAAAGAGAGAGAGATGGAGAAGTCACATTAGGGGTTGGGTGTTCCCTGACACTGGGCTGGAGGGGGTCATCAGTCTGACTCTGAATGAGAATTTAGGGAGGAATCTCATAGAATAATTTAGGTTGGGAAAATCTTCTGAGACCTTTGAGGCCATCTCTTCCCTCAGCAGTGCCAAGGCCACCACTGCTCCCTGTCCCCAAGTGCTGCATCCACAGGGATTTTAAATCCCTCCAGGGATGGGGACTCTGCCCTGAGCAGCTGTGCCAGGGCTGGGCAACCCTTTTGAGGAAGAAATTTTTCTTTTTATCCACCCTGAGCCTCCCCTGGCCCAGCCTGAGGCCATTCCCTGTGCTCCTGTCCCCGTTCCCTGGGAGCAGAGCCCGACCCCCCCGGCTGCCCCCTCCTGTCGGGGAGTTGTGCAGAGCCAGAAGGGCCCCCTGAGCCTCCTTTGCTCCAGGCTGAGCCCCTTTCCCAGCTCCCTGAGCCTCCTTTGCTCCAGGCTGAGCCCCTTTCCCAGCTCCCTGAGCCTCCTTTGCTCCAGGCTGAGCCCCTTTCCCAGCTCCCTGAGCCTCCTTTGCTCCAGGCTGAGCCCCTTTCCCAGCTCCCTGAGCCTCCTTTGCTCCAGGCTGAGCCCCTTTCCCAGCTCCCTGAGCCTCCTTTGCTCCAGGCTGAGCCCCTTTCCCAGCTCCCTGAGCCTCCTTTGCTCCAGGCTGAGCCCCTTTCCCAGCTCCCTGAGCCTCCTTTGCTCCAGGCTGAGCCCCTTTCCCAGCTCCCTGAGCCTCCTTTGCTCCAGGCTGAGCCCCTTTCCCAGCTCCCTGAGCCTCCTTTGCTCCAGGCTGAGCCCCTTTCCCAGCTCCCTGAGCCTCCTTTGCTCCAGGCTGAGCCCCTTTCCCAGCTCCCTGAGCCTCCTTTGCTCCAGGCTGAGCCCCTTTCCCAGCTCCCTGAGCCTCCTTTGCTCCAGGCTGAGCCCCTTTCCCAGCTCCCTGAGCCTCCTTTGCTCCAGGCTGAGCCCCTTTCCCAGCTCCCTGAGCCTCCTTTGCTCCAGGCTGAGCCCCTTTCCCAGCTCCCTGAGCCTCTCCTGGTTCTCCAGACCCTTCCCCAGCCCCATTCCCTTCCCTGGACATGCTCTAGCCCCTCAATGTCCTCCTTGTGGTGACCTCAGCATCCAGGTGCCTCAGCAGTGCCCAGCACAGGGGACAGGCACTGCCCTGGTTTTGCTGCCACAATCCAGGTGCCATCGGCCTTCTTGGCCATCCAAGCCATGCACAGTCAGTTTTTCCGGGAGAATGCTATGAGAAACAGCATCAAAAGCTTCACAAAAGCCCAGGCAGACACATGCACAGCCTTTCCCTCATCCACGAAGCAGGTGTTGTGGTTTTGGCTGGGACGGAGTTAATTTCCCTCCCCGTAGCCGGTGCAGTGCTGTGTTTTGGATTTAGCATGAGAACAGTGTTGATAACACGGGGATGTTTTAGTTGTTGCTAAGTAGCGATTGCTCTGAGTCAAGGACTTCTCAGTTTCCCATGCTCTGCCGGTGAGGAGGTGCAGGAGAAGCCAGGAGAGCTGATCTGAGCTGGCCAGGGGGATATTCCATTCTGTGGGATATCAGGCTCAGGATATAAATGGGGGGAATTGGCCAGCAGGGCTCAGTCACTGCTCAGGAGCAGACTGGGCACCAGGCTTGTGCATCACTTGTTTGTCTCAGGTTTTATTCCTCTCTCTTTTTGTCATGTCCCTTTTCATTATATTTATTATTATTGGCATTGTTATTGTATTTTACTTTATTCAGTTTTTAAACTGTTCTTATCTCAGAAATGGGTTATCCCAGCCAAAACCAGGGCTGGGATAACCCAAAATCTTCAACCAGGGCTGAAGATTTTCAAGCAGGACCTGCCTTTCACAAAGCCCTGCTGACCCCCAGGTGGTCCAGCAGACAGAGATTTTCCTTATCCCTCCTTTTGCTGTCTTGTAGAGCAGATTCTAGGAACATCCCTCCTGTTCCTGTGAGCTGCAGCAGCTCTGGACAATACCTGAGTTTGCAGAGAAACTGGAGCATTACTGAGGACATCTGTTTTTCTTTGCTTTGTCGCATATCCTTGAAATAAATGCTGAGCAGTATTATTACTATTAACCTTTAGAAATGTTTCCCCTTCTTTCTCCCCAAATTCTCCAATCTGGTTGTTCTTTTTCATTTCCTGCTAGAAAGAATAGCTTTTAATAAAAACAAAAAACCCCAAACCAAAGAAATTCATTATTATTCCACAGATGTCTTCTGCCTGCGAGAGAAGGCGAGAATTTAAAGGGACCAAACTGTGGCTGGGTTTTCTGTTAACCACTTGGTAAATCTCAGCCAGGCTCAGATGATGCAGAGGAGGCTCGAGGAAGCTGTGCTGGCCTGGCAGTGGGCTTGTGGAGATGATGGGTGTGGAAAAGCTCAGCCCAGACAGCTCCAAATCTATTCTGAACCGAAGAGGTTTGAGGTGTATTCTGGTGCTGATGGATGAGCGTGGAGTGTCCTGTAAACTCATGGGAGTTATGAGGTTTTCTGTTTTCTTAGCACCTCACCCTGCTGCGAGACGCTGTTCCTCCAGTCCAGAGAGTCCTGTCACACTTGGAATTTTCTGTCTGTCCTCGCTATTTCACTGTAGCCTTAAAATGCTCTGCAGCCTTTCTGCCAACCCTTCTGTCTGCTCCCTGTTCCTCATCCCTGGAAGTGTTCACGGGATGGAGCTCTGAGCAGCCTGGGACAGTGGAAGGTGTCCCTGGGACAGTGGAAGGTGTCCCTGCCGATGGCACGGGGTGGAATGAGATGAGCTTTAACTTCGCTCCCAACCCATTCTGATTCTGGGATTCTTTGGGCCAAGTTACCCTTTGCAGATCCTTGCTGCATTAAACCCAGCCTGTCCTGTCCCCCCACATTTATTTTGCAGCTTTTTCTGCAGCAGGTTTTCCATAATTCATGCGTTTGCTGTTTGTGGAGCAAGGTTTCCATGCAGAGGAGGGCTCTGGTTTGTGTGAAAGCACATCCTGCACTTCCACAGGCTTCTCCCAGTGCTGAGGCAAGCTCACCTCTCTGGTGGAAGTGCTGCCGGGCTCTCTGCTTGGAATTTTAGTTCAGGAATTTGAATCTGAAAGCTGATCAAACCCACAGCCTCTGGTAAGGCCCACTGAGTGCAGGCTGCGTAGGTGATACCATTTATGCTTTTTCCCTTGGCTTGTTGGTATTTTTTTTTCTGCTTTCCCACACATCTCTATCCCTTCTTTATCTCATCACACAGTGGCTTTCCTCCACTTCCTTATGAGTTCAGGGATTTTTTTTTTTCTTATCTCTGTGGCTTTTCCCTGTAGTCAGCACTCAGTGTGTTTTTTCTGGAGCTGGAAAGTCTGAAAGTCTAAGATATTAAGAGAGCCTAATGAATGTAATCCCTGTGACTTTAGCTCTGTCGGGAGCAAATATGAAAGGTGGATAAAACCCTTAGATTGATTGAGAAGTTTGATAAATTAAAAGATAGCGGCAGGCACCTGAGTCCACTCAGACGCTGCAAACGCCCCGAGCCGGTGCCTATCTTTGATCTTTTTGTTTGGGAAGAGCAGTGGTGTGTGAGGTCTCTTCTTCCCCTGGCTGGTTCCCTGGGGTCCCTGGTCCGCAGCAGAGGGGTGGGGACCGTGCTGAGCTCTCCAGCCCTGCCAGACCCACGCGGCTCTGAGTCACTGCCGTGTTCCTTCTTGCTGGAGAAGGCTGATACCATTTCACATCCCAGATGATGAAAGCCTGGTGTGGGAAACCCATTGTGCCACCTCCTCCTCCTCTTTATTCTGCTGTTCCCTCTCCTCCTTTGGGTGGG
This sequence comes from Pomatostomus ruficeps, assembly GCA_013400735.1. NCBI lineage: Eukaryota > Metazoa > Chordata > Aves > Passeriformes > Timaliidae > Pomatostomus > Pomatostomus ruficeps. The sequence continues at coordinate 124,643 of VYZT01033104.1, read as the reverse complement.
GCTCTGCGTGGTTTGTTTCTGGTTTTTTCCCCCCTTCCCTGCGAATTCCTGTTCCTGTGCTGACATTTCCCACAACAGAAGTTCTGATTAATGCTGGCTGCACACCAGAGCTTCTGAAATTCATTGCTTTATTCCCTCACTGCAGATCAATAAATAGTAATGTTTTATTTCCAGTGCTTTGCCTTACATCACAGCAAAGTTCAGCGTTCCTCCTTGAATACCACTCCGTGTTTAAGTTTGTGTTGCTTCAGCACATCAGGCTGCAGTTTGTTTCCTCGGTACAGCCAGAGGCTGTGCGTTGTGTAATCTCAGTGCTGAGCAGTCCTGCTGACTGCAGCCCGAGTGGGGGAGGCAGGAACGGGTCTGAAGTGCTTCGAATTTCCCCCCGGTGCAGTGGATCTAACGAAAACCACTTGAGCACTTTCTCAGGGATGTTTTTCCAGGCTTTAGAGAGCCTTTGGCAGTTCCTGCAGCCAACTGCTGTAAACATGCTGGAGTGAGCGAACAGAAGAGTTGGACCTCAAGCCTCAACCTCAAGTGAGGCCACCCTAAGGAGGGGATCAGACCTCACTCACAGCTGGCTCTCCCTCCCTTCTCTGTCTGCTGGGAGGCACTTTGGGCTTTGAAAAGGCTGCAGGACTTGTCAGTCCTCCTGCATCCCAGTGGCATTGCTGGTGCCACTGTGGAGGGTGGCTCTGTCCTCCTGCATCCCAGTGGCATTGCTGGTGCCACTGTGGAGGGTGGCTCTGTGCAGGGAACGACAGGCACTTCACAGAATGAGAGCATGGATGAGTATTCTGAGTAATTTCACTACACTGAGCACACAGGTACATTACTCATGTGCGCTTCTACCTTTGTTCCACATAGTAGTTAAGGCAAACATAGAATACCTCTGGTTCTTTTCATTGCTGACGGGTGTTTTTTCCTTGTGCAGCATCAAAAGTGTTGTGTCTAAGAGTCTTCCAGCCTGGTATCTTACTCACTGAAGAGTTTTAAATATGGATATGAGTGTTAGGACCTGGAAGTGGTCCCATGCAAAATGTAATGAAGCTGGGCTGCTCTGACCTCTGAGCTCCAGCGTGTTTGCTTTGGCTCCCTCACAGAAACCTGCAGTATACAAATTGGCACTTGTGAAAATGTTCAGATAAATCAAAAAAAAAAAAAAGGCACGGGGGGAAAAAAGTTTCGAACTGTTTCTTTTGGGCTCTTTCGCCACGCTATTTTGGATGTGTGTTTTTGTGGCAGCAGGCAGTTTGTTGCTTGAAGAAAGCTGAAATATTCTAGGAAGTCGGGCTAGCTGGATTTAGACCTCGAGGGATGCCAAAACTAATATAGCCTGTAACTAAGTGAGAGTGACTTTGCACAGGGAATGTCAGTCACCCGCAGCTTTGTCTTGCATTTTCATACGAAGCTTTTAAAAAAAGCAAAACACAAACAAACGTGGGAGCTGCTCCCATCCAGTGGAGATTCAGTGCTCCTCATCCTCAGCGCAGGGAGGGGTGGAGGGATGGGGATGGGTTGTCAGAGCAGGGAATGCCTGCCGAGCTGGGAGCTGGGCTGGCCTGGAGTGCCCTCTCTTGGCTGCTGCACACCCCACCTTTGGGCAGGACAGGGGAGCAGCCAGCCTGGTTTATCACTTTAATTTCCCAGCGGGATGGGCAGAGGTCACCTGTGCTGGCTCTGTCTCCAGATTTGCTTCCCAAGGCCCTATGATTGTGGATTTTTGGTGCCCGTGGCCATCAAAGCCACGATAAAATTGCAGCTCCAGCATTGCACGCAGGACTCTCCTCACTCCCTGCTCCTGGGACTCTTAACTTTTTAGCAGAGCTCAGGTTTTTAAGAGATTCCACTCTGCCCCAAACCCAGGGATCCCAGAGGCAGCAACTGCAGTGGCCCCTGCCTGACTCTCCACTGCTAAATGAATCCAGAACAAACGAGGCTCTGAAAATAAGGAGGAAAATTTGACACCTGGGCTCCGGGAAACATTCTGTGGATTTTGATGAGGAGCAGTGGCAGGGGGAAAAGGGAAAACCTATGGTTCAATGCAGTTAAATATACGGTGTGCTAAGTATGAATAAATTGTGGCTATTTTAAACAAGTTCACAGACTCCGTGGCTGGCTGGGGCACAAAGGGGAGGACATCAGCAACACCACATGAGCTCCTCCAAGGGTTACCTGGAGGCCACTGTCCTGGGCTGCTGCTGCTGCATGGCAGGGGGCAGCTCCCAGCGTTTACACAAGTGGCAAACATGCAATTCTTCTCTGCAAAAAGAGCTCCTGTCGGTGCTCGTGAGTCAAGAGGGGTTTGTCTCCTCACAGCCCTGCTCTGCAGCCCCAGCCCTTTCCTCGTCGTTCATAAATGATTCATTTGCCTAAAGGAATCCTTCAGGAGAGGTAAAAGTTCCTCTCTGAGTGTGCCAAGGCCTGTTCGTGACGATCTTGGAGGTCTTTTCCACTCTTAATGTTTGTATAATCCATGGCCAAATTGCATGGGATTGTCCAGTGCACTCTCCTTGTGCTCTGATATGCAGCTGTGTGATAATTTCTTGAAATATCAAAATTTTATCACTTCTGGGCTTCGGGAGGGAGCTTCTCCCTGGCGTGCAAACTCCATACCAGTAAATGAGCCTTCACTTTAAAGCAGAGTGAAATCTGGCCCTGCCTGCTGGTGACTAAAAATCACCATTTTCTGGCTCAACGTGGGCCAAGTGCAATGAGTCTGGAGCCTCAGGGTAGGTGTGCAGTCACACTGGTGCTGCTCAGTGACTTGGAATGGTTCTGGCTGGGCTGTTGGCATGAAGGCAGCCTCAAAATCCCACTGTGGGAGTGAACTTGCCTTTTAGCTATTCTAACTATATACAAACTATACCTTTTGCACTTAGTAAAGAACGAAAGGATCTGTTTTTCATCCTGCTGCAAGCTCTGCTTTCTTTCAAAAACAAAACAACAGCTTCCAGTTGCGCCCACCATTTAGGAAATGTGAATTTGGTGTTTGCTGTCTTGTTTTGGCAGGTGGCTCTTCAGGGTGTGCTTGGGGTCGAGGGTAAACCATAAGGCAAGGTTTCAAAAAAATCGTGGTTTTTTTGGTTTGGATAAGGAAAGCACAACTGAGATAGAATGTTAAATTATAGATAATATGGATGCATGATTACACCTTGAGATTTAGCGGGTCTGTGCCTCCTTGTGCAGCTTTTGTTGCATTCCCTGTGGCAATCCCATCGTGGCTCAGCCCCTGGCAAACTCTGGGGTTCTGAGCCCTGCTGGTGCTGCTGGCTGAGCTCTCCTTGTGCAGCTGATCCCGCTCTTCTCTCCCTGTACAACAGCTCCCTCTGCTTGAAATCAGCAGTGGAATTCTTTTCTACTCGCCTGGACAACAGTTTTTCCACAGTTTTTAACACGGGCCCCCTTTTTTTAAAATTTCTGCTGCTCTTCATGAAGCAATTCCAGTGCATGGCTTGTGCTCGTGTGTGTTGTGAAGCAGGGAAAATAACCACATTTTCCTCAGAACTTCACTGCCTAGGAGCTGCTTCTTTACAGGAACTCTCTTCCTTTTGGAACACATCTTCCAGCTAAATTATCTCTTACTAAAACACAATGATTTATTGAGCAAAACTGTTTTTGTTTCGGCGGTGAGTTGAAACAGGACTGTTTCTCATCAGGACTGTAGTAGTTAGGCCACTGACCTTGAAGATCTGCACAGAAGCAGCCAATGGTGAGATTCCCATGTCCTGCTTAAGTGGTTCTGATCCAGAACCCAAAAAAGAGCAGCTCTGGATCAGGCAGAGCAGAGATTTGAACATGGTTCTCCCCCATCCTCAGCCAGCACCGTAATTACTGGGCCAGTCATTCACTCCCAGAATTTTGTCAGTCTTATCTGCATGGCTGGGGGTGAGTGCTGGGTTTGTTTCGTTCATTTTTTATCGATACAGCCAAGCCAGCACAAGTCATATTGTAAAAGCTGTTGTGTCAGCAAAGGTGTAGCCTTGCTGAGGGAGCGTTCACCCATTCAGGGCCATGGCAAGATGAGCCCATGACAGGAAAACTTTGCTCCAGCAAAGCCTCCCTGGTGTGAGCTCCTGGAAAGTGGCTGGATCCTGGCTCTGCAGAGGTGTCCAGAAGGTTATTCGTAATTTACAGTGGAGCAAACCCCCAAATTAAAACCATCTCTGAAGTCTGTGTTGGTTCCAGGGTTGTTGGGCTCATTGGGCATTAAGGGTTTGCTGGCAAGAGCAAAGTGCAGCAGTAACTTCAATTTTCTCCATTCAACACTTAAAGCAAAGCTCTTTTTTTTTTTCCCCACATTTTGGAATCCCTTTGGATTCTTATTCCGAACTCCCTGCCCTGTGGTTCGTTCGTAAAAAGCTCCTGAGGGGTGTTGGAGGCACCAGGAACGCACCCCTCAGCACCAGGTGCAGCAGGTCTGGGCACAGACCCTTGGGCAGCACGAACCCCTTGGCACAGGAGGCACACACAAGGAGCCTGCCGGGCTTGGCACTCGTGAGGAAACCCCCGTGAGCTCTGCGGATGAACTGCAAAATTATAAAATTACAAAAGAGCAGCATCGAGCGGCGGCACAGCAGAGATTCGTCGCTGATCTTTATTCACTCGAGTCCAGCTCCAGCGTGGCCCTTCCTGCTGAACTCTAATTTCACTCCTCTCATTTCAGCCTTTTGCAGATATTACAGGCATTGCCTCATGTGTTTTTGCACATACCTTAAAAAACGTGCCCTTGGAAAGCAGTGCGTAGTCGTGTAAAAATAAGGAGTTTAAAAAGCATTCCTGTTTTCAAATTAACACTGAGGTGCTGAATTCGTGGTGGTCTTTGTGATTTGAATTTTGCCCTTTTTTTTATCCCTCCCATGCCCTGAATAAGATGCAAGTCCTGAGGGGAAAATAGTTCATGATTGTGCATTTGGAGACCCAGTGTGTGTAAAGAGCATTTCTGAACTTTACGAGCCCTTAGCAAGGGGGAGAAGGGCTAATTTCAATTCTAGAAAAACAAATGAGGAAACAAAAATTTTAAAAAAATATTTAAAACATACATTTGTTTTGTGCATCTTTCTGCCAGTATATAATGAATTGAATTGAGAATATTTTTTTAAATGAGTGAAGGCTTGATAGAAATGGTGCAGGACACAAAGCAAAGGCTAATACTGGATAAATGATTAAGTGAAATTAATATCTTTATATCAGTTTACAATGTGTTTAATATTTTGTGCTCCACACTCTCTTTATCCACCACTACAGCGTTCCTTGTCTTCAGCAATAATCTTAGTTACTCTGCTGCTGCTGTCTCCTGTTAAGGTGGGGAAAATGTCCCTTAGAAGTTGTCACGTGGAGTTGACAAAGCAGAAACCCTGCAGTGACACAGCGCGCATAAACTGCTATTTTCTGAATATTTGGGGGGTTCATTTGAACTGGATATTTTGAATTAAATTTCTGGCATTGCAGTGATTTCTTTTTCTGTCAGCTGTGCTGCTCTGAAGCCCTGGGGTGACGTGCAGGGTGGTTATTCTCTGTGACATTAGCACGTCCCAGGCTGGACGGAGGCTGGTGGAAGGCTGCCAGTGTTGTTGTTCTGTTTGCAGCTCGGCCTGGCCGTGCCCGTGCGTGTAAGGAGAGGGCAGGCAGGCTCTGGGTCACCTTTCAGATCTGAACATTTCTTAATGGATTGGGCAAGTGATGGAATATCTTCCTTTTTGCACACTGTAAGCCTTGGCAGCGTTGGCAGGCTGGTTTTTGGACGTCTCAGCAGGCTTCAGCTCCGTGGCGTTAGAGGATGAACGCGCTTGGGCGCTCTTTGCACGCTCCAAACAAACATCATCTTTCAAGGCCTTCACTTGAGGGGTTTTTTTTTTATTTTCCCCCCCCAGGACCCCTTGGATCCGGCAGGAACAGCCATTGTGATCAGCTCCCTGGTGGCCGGTGGCGTGGCCGAGCGCGGGGGGCAGATCCTGCCGGGCGACCGCTTGGTGTTCGTCAACGAGAAACACTTGGACGGTGCCACCTTGGCAGAGGCGGTGGAAGTGCTGAAATCTGTGCCCCCAGGTACAGTTTCCCTGGGAATCTGCAAGCCTTTGGTGGTAAGAACTGATTTTAACTGTTTGTTTTTCCTGTTTGATCCTGTGGCGTGCGTAGATGGGGTGGTTGTGTCTGTGGGGAGAATTCGGGGTAAGGTCCGTGTGAATTTGGGAAACAGCTGAGTTACTGTGCCTGGAGAGGGCCAGAAATTCTGGCAAATGGGCAGCTCAGTGTCCAGAAAAGTGTGACTGCAAAAGCAGCATCCTCAAGTTCCTCCTGAAAGCACATCCACGTGGAAGTGGGAGATGTGCCTGGGCACACCCACGTGCGCTGTGCACGGGTGGAACGAAGTTCCAGCAGCTCACCAAACCAGTGAAATGTCTGCTGGAGCCCCTTTCTCTCTGAGACACTGCTGAGTGCCTGCTTGGGCTCACTGACATCAAAGAAACTTCCTCTGTTTGAAGTCCAGACTGTAAATTCAAGGAGAATTTCCCTGTTCTGGAATCAGGGCTCTGGAACTGTAGTTTACTGGGAATGCTGCAGTATTGTTCATCAAGGGCACCCAGGCAAAATTAATTAAAGCCCCAGTTAATAGGAAGTGCTTGTAATTCCGAGTGGTAGAGGAGTTGTGAAATAGGAATGTAGGAAAGCTGTTAAATATAATCTTTCTTTTTCTAAAAATTGGTATTTTGTTCTTCATATCCTTGTATTTGTCTTTCTTTCCTACACATCTCTTTAGCTTTTAGCACATCTGAACCAAAATCTTCGAAGAATAAAAGCTGTTGACTTCATCCTCTCTCCATTTATGACTTTCTATTTTTATAATTCTGTAACCTTTCCCCGTCTCTTTTCTAATGGCTGCTTCTCCTTCTCCCTTTTAATTTATTGAAAAACGTGGGAATTTTTTTTTTTTTTTGTCGTTTTCCTGACTCATTGTTTGGATTACCTTTTTTAGGGAGAGAGCAGAGAGGAGGAGAACATGCACAGTGTGGACACCAGCAGCATCAGGAGCAGCCCTGGCTCTCCAGAACCAGTAGATAACCCTAATTTCTCAGTAATACTTGAAGCACCACAGGTATTTGGTTACTTTTTTTTTTGGTTCAACTCAAGTTTATACAGACAGGAAATGGTGTTTTAAGGTAAAAAATACAGTATGTTTTTCAGATAAGACTGGAAGTATTGGATTCCCTCTGAAAAAGCCTCTAACAGCAAAGTGTGGGCCAAGTGCACTGGGAGCACTTACCAGTGCTGCTCCCAGACTGCCTTATCAAATTTATTGTGTCATTAAAATACCTTGGGTTACTTTGGGTATGGAATAGGAATGCTGTGTTGTTATTATTGGTCAGAAGTGGTGGGCTCAGCTTTGCACAGAGAGTAAGGCGTGGAAGCAGAATGCTTTTAATTATCGTGAAGCAAAACAAAAAAATGGAGTTTACAGTATAAGGCACTCCTGAAATTCTTTCTTCTTCAGAGCCCTCTGATGTTCTCTGGAGTGATTTCTTTGCTCTTGCCTCAATTCTCCTCTTTCTTGCTGTCTGAGAAATAATTCTGTTTATTGTGGGAGGACGTGGCACTAAAGGCAGTGAGAAACTCAGGTACCAGGGTACGAGGCAGTAATGTTGCAGTTCTCACCAGTGCAGAGCTAGAGAGACGTGGATTTCTTTTAACTTTTCGTCTGTTCTCGAGCCCTTTGCAAAATTCATGCTGGTAAATGTATTCTCAGAAAAGACAATACTAAAGGATCACCCAGAACTGCAACACAAGGGAAATAAATTCCACATTTTCTTGTAGCTAGACACGTGTACTTATCTCTGGATGCAAACCTGTTTTTCTAATGCTGAAATTGTAGATGAGAAGCACCAAAAGGAGCAATATTTGGGGGAGATGGGGGTGAAGAAATTAGCCTGGCTGATGATAAAGACATTTACTGATTTTCACGATGTAAAATGGCGTTTGTTGTTTTCCGGGGCCGTGGGAAGGGTTGCAGAGAATTACTCCTCTGCCAGCTCAGATCGGTTTTCTACTCCCTAAATAAAACTAATGTCATTAAGTATTTTTAAAGAAAGTATTTTTGGAGAAAGTATTTTTAAAGAAAGTAATTTACCTTAACGTCCTGAAACTGGAACGATCCATTTGGACGAAACACCCGCAGGGGAATTCGCTTGCATTTTGTTTCACCTCATGTGAGACAGCTTTGGTAGCAGCTAAAATCCCCATCCATTCATTCTCTCACCTGCTCACACAGGAGCCAGGAGTGGTGGCTCCCACTCTGAGGCTCTGGAAACCACAAATTCAACCCTGAAATGAAGGAACTTGAGGATTTTCTCTGCTGCCAGAGCGGACTCGGGTGTCACGTTTGCAGCATTCCCTGTGCCTTTGGTGGCTCTGGTGCTGCAGTGCAGCAGGCAGGGAGGATGCAGAGCAAACTGCTGGAGCAGGGACACAAACCCTGGGTGGTTCTGAGCAGAGCCAGCTCATCCTGTGCCATGGACCTGGGGAAGGGTTGGGATAAAAACGCTGCAGGAGCGAAGGGAAATGAAGTGAAAATGGGGAGAATCAGGATCTCTTCACACTGGGTGTTTGTGAGATCGAGGTACACGGATCAAATGGAATAAAGGGACATTTAATGCTAGTTAAATTAATAAAATGTGCTGATTTCTAGGTTGCTGGTGTTCTGTTCTCGTGCCAGCTATTGGCTGCATTATTTCCTCATGCTCCTGCCTCTCTCTTGTTTTCTCTCCTGCCTCTCACTTGAATTTTACAAACATCTTGGCGGTGTCTGGGGGCTTTCCCTCTGTATTTGTGCAAATGTGACAAAACAGGATCCTGACACCGAAGGTCAGAAATGCTGCAGTGCCCTGGGGAGTCTGGGAAGGGGCAAGGAGCAGAAACAAAAACATTTTGAGGAAGGAGCCCTGAATCTGTCCATTGGTTTTGGAGTTCAGGGCGTTGAAATTGGGCTTGGGGGTTCTTCAGGCCACAGAGACCTGGTGGCTTGAAGAAAAGAGGGAAAAAACATGAGAAATCCCAGAAAAAGAACTGTTGAGTGAGATCTTTCGGAGTGGGCTTTAATACCTTTTCCCTAAGTTTTGGTGTTTGTTTTTTTTGGTTTGTTGCTTTATTCAGTCGGAAGGTGAGCACTGTTCTCTTTAAAACAGGAAGGTAACGAACATTTATATCTTTTTTTTGGGGTGTGTGGGTCATTCATTTCCCCTCTGCCACAGGTTAAAAATTGTATGGAATATCCAAGGTAGGGACAAGCAAGTATAGCTTTTATTTGGGGGTTTTTTGGGGGATTTTTAGGTTGCTGACACTGTTGCATAATCAAACTCTTGGGCTGTTTATGTAGCTGATAATGTTGTAAGAAATGTTCCTGCATTCATAAAGCAACAGCAGATGAGTCTGAAGCACAGAGATACTTTAACTAGATTTATATGTACTTTTTCCCGTGGTTTTTTTTTAGTGTTAATTAATAATTTCATTCCCTAACTTCAGCCCAGATTGGTTTTTCCAAATGGCCTCAACAGTATCTCAGCTGTGCGACTTAAATTTCTTGAAGTTAAAAAAAAATAATTGCACTGTCTACTTCTGGTGTTAAAACCGTAAGTCAGCGAGTCTGTTTGCTTTTAGAAAATGCAAGGAGATTTTTGCTTTAAAATCAGGATGTACTTTTAACACGGGCAAAAAATAACGCATAGAGTTGGGAGGAAACGTGGTGTAAAATCCATATTCCTTTAACGGTCTTTGCAGGGTTTCAGAGATGAGACACCTTTCAAAGAGGAGCTCGTTGATGAACCCCACTTGGACTTGGGGAGGTCATTCCAGCTCTCTCAGAAGGGTGAGGAGTGTGGGAAGGAGTCCTGGGAGATGTGTGAGTTCCTGACACCCGGAGCACAGGACGTGCAGGAGGAACGGGAGATCCTGGTGGATGAGGAGGATGAAGGGGACTCAGACTCGCTGAATTGTGATGCCTCAGGTGGAGAGAAGGCAGCTCCAGGCAGGAGCCTGGGCACAGAACGATGGGCACAGCAGCTGGAGCCCGCTGAAATGCAGGATTTGAGATCCAGCGTTAGCCTGAGCCCCACAGAGTCCCTGGAATATCCATTCAGTGCCGATCAGAGGGTAAGGAACGCTGTGCTGCCCTCAGTGCTGAGCACGGATCCCTAGGGCAGACTCCAAAACGAAACCCTCAGGACTCTCTCTGGTGCTTTAATTACTGGTATTTAACCTATTTATTTATTTTAACTCTAGCAGACACCAGTCCGTCCTTCTGTACATTGTGGAAGGTTCTTTTGGTTATTTATTGTCTCTGTATTTACCTGCTGGAGTCAGATACGTGGTTGATGTATTTACAGGCATCCTGAATTTGAATTTGTCCTTTTTCCCATCTCTGACTTGTGGGTTTGGATTGGCTATTTTTTATTTTTTTTTTTTTGGAAGCTGTGCTGATATGGGAAATGTCAGTAACAGCAGAATGTCACCTCATGGGTTTGACACTCCAGGGCCTTCAGTGAAAGAAACTCCCTCTTTTCCTCGTTTTTTTAAACCCAAATCAGTTCCTTCAGCCAGATTGTGCAGTTGAGCAAAAACTCATATGGCAGAAGGAATTATGGCAAGGATACTGGTGGATAAATGAGTAGGAGGAGATAGCTTCAGGTAAATTGCAAAACTCTTATTTATACATTTTCCTCCAGTATTCTGAGAATTATTTTTTCCCTCTGATTCTTTGTTCATCCCCTTACCAAACAAAAAAGTGGTATTATCAGCCTCCCATGCACCAGCTTCCGAGGTGTGTGCTTTTATATGGGAAAAAAACGAAGTGGAAAAGGATTTAACATCAAAGCCACAGAGAATTTTGGGTTTTGTTTGGCTTGTCCCCCCACGCACTGTGTATATAAACAGATAAAATGGAGTTTCTACTCACAGTTTTATACCAGAGTGCACAATATTGAATTTATACATTTGTTACTTATAAAAAACAAATGAGCAAGAGTAAAGAAATTTTTGTCTGAATACAGGTGAGGAGAAAGACACAGTTGCTTTATATTTCAATTGCATAGAACATTTTTCATGCCTCTTCTTAATGCAGTGCATAAACGAGCAGTTAGTATTTAAATGAGCAGTTAGTATTTCACAGTTACCTGAACAAATATGAATGTAGCTGAGGAAATGTGTATGTTTGCTGTAAAAATTAATGTTCCTGTCAAATACCCCTGTGTGAGTTAATACCTTTGCTTTCTAACTTTAATTACTTCTTTTTCTCCTCTGCGAAGTGTGAAGAGAATGCTACTCTGAGGTCACACTTTTCTGGAACCACAGCACACAGCAGCTACCAAAAAGACATCTTTGATACTGAGACAACCCAGCCAGAAGTGAAAAAAGAGATGGATTTAGGTTTGTAAGAACGTTTTTCTTTATCTCGTAATTTTGTGTTTACAAATCTAAATTTTTTACCAAAACACAAATACTTTCAAATGAGAAAATACCCAAATCAGGAATTCTGCAGGCTCAAGACAGTCTGGCTTTAATAATCTTGCTTCCTCCTCCAGATCTGGTCAGTGATAAATAAATACAGAAATAAAGTGACAGGCTCTGGAGGTGATTTCAACACAACCAAAAATTTGCAGGTGATCTCTGTGGTAGAGAATTGCCCCAAATCCTGGGTTTGTAATCTGTGCTCAGGAGCAAAGCTTCTCCTTGTCAGGTGGATGGTTAGGATTTGGTAGATCCATCAGGGAAATAAATTTATCCACCTGCCTGAGGCAGCACTCCCTGCTCGGGAGGAAGGGGCTCCAAGCCCTGTCCAGCCTGGCCTTGAACACATTTGGAGCCTGGTGAGATAAAGGGTTTCATTCCAAAGGGAGATGATCAGTGGGTGCCTGGACAGAGGAAACAAAATTCACATCCTCCCCATTTTTTTCTTCAGGGACAAAGCTGCAGAGTGACTCCAGAGGGCCTGGCCTTGTTGTTGATTTGGAAGCGACTGGAAAGGAAGCTCTAAAAGAGGAGAATTACGTTTTTCCTAAGAACCAGGAATCTGGGAGAGTATCCACCTCAGCTCAGCCCAGAGCGGCATCGTGCAGGTATGGAGGAAGAGTTCAGGCTTTGGAAGACTTTCAGTTCATGATCTTCACTGTCCCCTTGCTTTACTCAGCTGAGCCATCATTAGAGGCTGTGTGGAATACTCAGACTCAGAGGGCCAGGTCTGTAACTTCTACCCCAGGAGATGGAGTTGGTCTGTAAATTTTACCCCAGGAGAGGGAGTTTTCCTTAAAACCATAAAACTTCCCGTGTTTCCTCCCCCGAATACTGGGACAGAGAGGTGCAAATGGCTCTGCCACCAGTTCCCTTACTCCACAGTGAGGGGAGTGTGGATGTGGCTGGAGGAGAGGGACGCAGCCGCTACTCATGGCTCCCTGGGGAGCTCTTCTCTTGCTTTTCCCTCTTCTCTGTTCTTCCTTTTGGGAGGAGCAGTTCTGCCACGGCTCTCAGGGCTCTGCAGGAAGCTTTAGTGGTGCTGAGGAACCTTGAGCTGGCACTGCCTGTGGGTATTTGCCTCATCTGTCCCAGATTCCCCCACCAGTCTGGGATCAGTGGAGCTTTTGGGGCCTGTTGATTCCAGCCCTCAGTGCTTCCCTAATTCCATCTGCTCTTTTCTCTCAGAGGGAAAGCAGCTCAACAATAAGGTGAGAGGATTATTCTGTGGGGTTTAATGGAACACACAGGATCTGTTCTCCCACTTGGATCATGATCTGCTCACTGGTTTTGGCATGTTTATATCCCTCTCTAAGCATCACAGCATATTTATCAGAAAGTAAATGTTAATTGCTTAAATAGTCATTTCGAATCAGTAAATGCAGCGCAGATTTGTGTATCACAGAGCAGCTTATAAATTTGGTCTGCCCATCATGTTTATTTCTGGAGCATTCCTTAAGTACATTTAAACCTAAATACAAAAATTCCTGTCTGCTCTGTTGACTCTGTACATTTGCTTTAAACTGGGCAGTGTGAGAAGGTGTTGCTGTCTCGCTGCCAGATGCAAAATATGCGAGGAATTGTGACCTGGCATGGGTGATGCCTCTTTTTATTTTTTATTTCTCCCCTCTGCCCCAAATTAGTGAATTACCCGAGAGAGAAGAAGGAGAAGGAGAAGAAACTCCAAACTTCAGCCACTGGGGACCACCACGGACGTACGTTCACGTGATTACTTTATTCCTTCCCTTTTACCTTATATTTTTTTTTTCTGTGGATGTTTTTTTATCTCTTCTCCTCTGCCAATAACGTTAGGGTACCTGTGTACCTTGGGCTTTCCTGAAGACAGGGAATTTTTAACAGATGTTCAGCAGGATTGTGCCTTCTATTTACACAGCTGACTTGGGCTGGTTTGGGTTGTGGATGACCTGCAAGTTCTTGCTCATTTAATAACGATTAGGTGTGAACAATGCGCACAGTGCTGTGCTGTCTCCCTGTCCACGGCTTCCCTGCTAAACCCCGTGGCAGCATTCCAGACTGCCAGGCCAACTTCCAGCCACATCCTTGTTGTATTGTTAACATTTTTAGGTGAATTGTTTTCATGGTCCCGAGTAAAATATGATCAGAAAGTTCCTGCCTGAGCTGAGGGATGTGCACTGAAGTCAGTGTTCAGAAAGTTGTATGAAATCCTTCATTATTTGTCCGGCGTGCCACTTGCAGGGCTTCCCGTTCCCAGACGCTCTGCTCAAGCTGAGAGAGGATGAGTGTTTACTTGAAGATCTGCCTTGCTCTGAAATAAAAGCCTCTGCCCAGTGGGCATGGATTGGCAGCAGAATTTTGTTCTTTTTGTGGGGTGAGATCTGCTCAGGGTGAAAACTCAACTCTGCTGAGAGCATTCTTCAGCTTCTGACTTTATCTCTTTGCTCTGTTCAATCTTCTTGAAAGACCAGGAGCTTACATTTGTTTAAGGCTTTGCATTTGTAGTTTAAAAAGACCTGTTTGAAGCTGTTAACACTACTATGTATTTATTTCAGTGTTGAGATCTTCAGAGACCCTCACGTGTCTCTTGGAATCAGTATTGTTGGGGGACAAACTGTCATAAAGCGCCTGAAGAATGGGGAAGAACTTAAAGGGATCTTTATCAAACAAGTTCTGGAAGACAGCCCAGCAGGAAGAACAAGGGCTTTAAAAACTGGAGATAAAATACTTGAGGTAAATGGAGATAAACCTTCCTTTTTAGTCTGAGGAATAGGAATTGACTCAAACAGCTTTGGGTGGAGAGGGGAACAAAATGCTGCCACCACTTCATGAAGTATTGACAACACAGTTTTGAAAACCAAAAGAAACCTCTGGTGGTGTTTCTTCTTTTCAGGTCTGGCTGTGGAGCTCTTTTAACATTCTCCTCTGTATTTAAGAAAAGATGTGTCTGAGGGTGAAGAGAAATAAATGGGAGTATCCTCCTCCCCTACAAATGAGGAATAAGTTATAGCTTATCTATAAGCATAAATTCAATATATACAAGAACACAGGCTGTTCACACTGAGTTATGGGCTGTTCTTCTGTGTGTGTGGATTTCGAGTGTTTAGCTGATAACCACTGCTCAGGATAAATCCCTGATTCTGGCAGGTGCTGTGGGGGAAATGCCATCCCTGCCTCTCATCTCTGGTTGATTTTTTACTCATTTTTCTCCAAATTAATGCTTCAGAATCTGGGGTGCCAGGCTGATAGTGCTGTTCAGGTTTGGTTTACAAACAGATAAAATCTGAAAGAGTTATATTTTATCTAACATCATGTAACACTCAGACAATCTTATTCCTTATATTTTTATCTGGAATTGTTTTGGCCATCTTTTAATTACGAATATTAAGTAATACGCCTTTCTTTAAACCATCATTGAAACACACTTTACAAACAATCACTCTTGGTTGTTTCTGGTGCCTTCCTCAGATACTCTGATCTTCTGCAAGTGTGTGTGATGCCTTGTGGTGACTCTATCTAATAAAAATAAACATTTTTTGTCTCAGGTGTCTGGGGTAGACCTGCGAAATGCCACCCACGAGGAAGCAGTAGAAGCCATCAAGAACGCGGGAAATCCTGTGGTGTTTGTGGTCCAGGGCTTGGCTAATGTACCAAAAGTAAGTTCATTTCTATTTTTATTCCAAAACTTAATAGATGTGTGGTGTGCATCTTATTTTAAACTTGGCAAAGTTCCTTTCAGCAAGTTCCATCAATTTTTGTGTCCAAGGACGGATCCTTTCAGTCAGTTACAGATCAATTGATGGATTGATTACTTCTCTGGCCTGATTGGAAACCTCATTTCTCTGATTTACACGGAGTGGGTGTAAATCTGTTGACTGGGTGTTCATTCAGCTCTCCCCCCTGTGCATTTTAATTTGTCCGTATTTCATAATCTAAAAATTAACTCTGTTATGCAGAAGAACAAAGGTGTAATTAAAATTAAAATTAAAAAGCAGCAGCTCCAGAGGGACCTGAAATCATTACCTGGGAGCCAGTTAATATCCAAGAGATCTGAGGCATCTCCTCATCTCTGAGGCCAAGGCAAGAAACTTTTTAAAGCCTCAGCAAGAACAGGCCTACAGTTCTACCTGCCTAAAGTACACACAGAAACTCCAAACTTTTCATGTAAGGGTGTAATTCAGTAAATTCAGTAAAATAATGTAATTTAAAGACTGCACTGCAATGCCCTTCCACATGGGGCAAAATGCAGAGTGCACTGGGGAGCTCTGTCGTTGTCAGGAGCTGAATTTGGATGTTTGTTTTGCAGCTATCGTGCTCTGTCTAATGTGAGTAATGTACTTTGTTTTCCAGGTGGTTTATCCTGCCAGGCCTAAGGGAATCAAAGTCAGCAAAGATCAGGATGCAGACAAAGAAAACAAGAGTGAGAAGGTATTTATTCCTTTCAGTGCTGTACCCAGGTTTTACTAAATCAAGTGGTATAATAGCATGTATTCTAACTCCGTGATAAGCTTCCTCCGAGGCCTGAAATTAAATTTGAAGTGTTTTGTTGAAATATCTTTGATTCTGCAATTTTTTTGCCAAATTTCTGCCAAATACGCTGACATATATTCTGTGGGTGTCTGCTGGGTGCTGAAACCCTGTACTTAGCTCAGCTCCTGGCTGTCATCTGTCTGAGGTACCTGTTTTGCTCCATGCGGAGGCAGATTCCCTTTGTTCAGCAGCAACAGAGGAATGGCAACATGTACACAAATAATATCCTTCATGAGGGGCTGCCCGAAATTCAGGCAGATCACGTTGTGGGATGGTTAAATCCCCAGAGCCTCCTGCATTTCCCAGGGCTGGGGGAAGGTTTATCTCCATTTATCTCCCGGGGCTGTGGGAAGTGCAGGAGAGTGGTAAAACGAGGAGGTGACCGAGGGATCTGCGGCTGCTCAGCTGATTGTGGAGCAGTTGCTGCACAGGGACTTCCAAATAACTTCACAGCAGCTGTAAAAGAGAAAAAGTCTGTCTGGTAGAAAGCAGGGAATTTGTTTTAATGGCTGCAGTAAGGGAGAAATTTAATTTTTCTGTTTTCAACCGTATCACCCTCGTGGCCTTGTTGTTTTCCTGTGGGATTTGAGTGCAGTTCAGGTGCTTCGGGGGTGTGAGAGCAGCAGGAGCAGAGACAGAATTAAAGCAAACAGTAAGTTTTGCCTGGTGCAGTTTGACTACAAATAGGATGAAGTTTTCTTTTGATCCTACTCTGGTGTTTGCTGGGCACCTGAGAAGACCCTCCTGCCTCGGAAAGTTTTTGTGAGACTCTTCTCAGATCCTGTCGGGGACAGGAGCAGCGAGGCTCAGCTATCAGAAAAGGTGTTGAAGACACGCTTTCATGCCAGAGGATAATACTTCCAATGAAGCACTTACAATCCCCTTTTCTCGTGTGTTTTTTTATCTATATTTCTAATCTCAAAAGCTCTCATCCTCTGGCAACGTGCTGCCTTTAATCTCCAGCACTCCGGCGTGTGGCGTTCTGCAGCGTTCCGAGGTTAAAGAGGGAGCCTCGTCTTTCTCAGACCTTTTTCATCTATTGGTGCTGTAAACTGGTGGGTGGAATACAGAAGAGCTTCAGAGCACAAATGTGCAGCTCCTTTTAGGCTTTGAAGGAGGGCTCACAAAGCAGTGGCACTGCACTTCTGTGGCGCCGGCTCGGAGTTGGACAGAGTTGCTATTAGTGGATTATTAGTCCACATCCCTCTGGGGCACCAGTGATATTTCTAGTCCAGTCTTCAGAGAGTCACAAAAGAGTTGGGTTTGAAAGCAGCCACATCGAGCTGGAAAATCTGCCTTTTTGCTGTATCTTTTCAAATACTGAAGGTTTTCTCTGATTTGTCGGCGTTTATCCTCCTCTGTTGATCCATTTGTTGCAAAATGATCACTTTAATTTCTAGAAAACTACTTAAAACAATAGTGGAAGAACCAGATGTCAGCATTATTTTGCTGGTTGCCTGTGTAAATTGTGCTTTTACCTCTGTGTTAATACAAAAACGTGGTGTAATAGAGCAGCCAGGCACAATTTTCTCATCTGGTTTTTCAGTGGGACAGGAGAAACGAGAGATATTTGTCCCCCTGAGCCACAGAAAACCGCTGGGTAAGCCTGGGTGCCTCGTGTAATTTCACACAGACTTTCCAACAAATGCTTAAGGTCTTAAAAAGCCGAAGGGTCAACGTTTAGAGTAGAAGTTATTACTAAATTACAGCAATAATGAAGGGGCTCATTTGTCATGGACAGCTGAAGGTGAGGCTGCAGATTTTCCGTCTCTACCTGCTCAGCAAAGTAGAACCCAAATCCTCCCATTCTTCCTGGATCATCTGGATTTTGTGCAGTTCTGCCTGCGTTGGCTTCCAGAAAAAAGGGGGAGGCACATTTGGTGTGTTGTGTCCTTCTGGAAAGCAGCTGCTGTGCTTCCAAGTGCTCTCACTGTACACTCCTGTTGCTGGTGGATTGCATTAATTCCATTTATTGTTGTGTTCTGTGCTCAGGGCAGCACTTTCCTGTTGTTTTTCAAATGGATGAGATGGCAGATACCTTCACCTCACGAAATTTTTCCACATCTTGCAGCTCGCTCCTTCCACCATTCTATACAAATTCAACTTTGAGAATTTAAAAATCAATACACAGGTTCAGCTTTCAGCGCAAAGAGTCAAAAAACCCCCACATTATCCTGGAGCCTTGATGTGTTTGGGTGTTGTGTCACATTTCCCAGCCACAGAAGGAATTAATTACAGGCATTCTGGGTGCTCTAATGGCTTCTCCTCCCCGGTGTTCCCTCTCTGAAGTGCATCCTGCTATTAGGGCGTGCAAGGGATGCAGCTGAGCATCATTTACTGGAGTCCTGGTGCAATCCAAGGCAGGACCCAGCTCCTTGGAGCTGTGACACCAAGGGCTGAGCTGAGCAAGTGCCTCCAGCAGCCTCGGAGCTGCTCTGCATTCCTGCCATGCGCCGCTATATGCATCATTATAGGAGCTGCCTGTATTTATGTGAGGTAATAGAATTTTATTGGGAGGCGTAATTCAAAATCTTTATTAAATTTGCGCCAAAATACGGGCGGGCTGCGATGTTTAAATATTCATGTATGGACTGAGAGGATTGAGTTCTTATTTTATGTTTTTAAAAAATTGATGTTGATCAGCGTCAGACAGTTTTGTTATGGAGCCTAATAAGAAACAGGGTATAATTTAATGTTTCTTTTTAACCCTTGATTAATGTTGCTGCTTCGATGTTTATGATAATACACGGGTGTTTTATCAACAAGTAAATGTGCGTGCACAATTGTGATTTAGTTTCTTTTTCTGGCTGCTCAGTGTCACTTCTTGCTCTGCTTTCTTGCACAAAAAGCCTCTGCTGCAGAGTTTAGCATTGTAATTAAGTGCTGTGCCTGTGCACATTCGGTGCCACAGACAATGGGATGGTTTTTCGTGTGCTCAGAGGTTACAAAACGTGTGACTCTTTGTGTTTGAATCCATCAGAGGAAATATGGGGCTCCACCTCCCATGAAGCTGCCACCTCCTTACCGAGCGCTCGAGAGGCACCACGCCGAGGAGGCTGCCCTGGATGGAGAGGAGGAGGATGCTTGTGCAGAGAGTGAGTAGTGCCCCAACCACGGCATCAGGGCACAGCTGTGGGACACAACCCGGTGGTGACAGACCCTTGTGCCATTTATTGCTGTGGGAGGTGGTGTTCGGTGTGGCCATCAATCCTCAGCCTGGTTTGTACCTTGGGCTTTCCTTCTTCCCAGCCAGGTCCCAGAGCTCAGCTGCACTGAGGGGACACAGGAGGGGCTCTGCTCATTTTCAGGACAGTCTGAGCTGTGTCTGGAGGAGCTGCCTGGGCAGAGATGTGAGCAGGGACAGGAGCTCTGTCCATGTTCAGGACAGTCTCAGCTGTGTCTGGAGGAGCTGCCTGGGCAGAGATGTGAGCAGTGACAGGAGCTCTGTCCATGTTCAGGACAGTCTCAGCTGTGTCTGGAGGAGTTACCTGTGCAGAGATGTGAGCAGGGACAGGAGCTCTGTCCATGTTCAGGACAGTCTCAGCTGTGTCTGGAGGAGCTGCCTGGGCAGAGATGTGAGCAGTGACAAGAGCTGTCCTTTTTCACTGCTGTAATTGCAGTGGCAGGCGAGTTGTAGGCTGAGAACCACTGGTGCAAAGTCCTTGTCCAGAAAGCCTGCAGCTGGTGCCAGGCAGTGCTATTCAAGCAGGAGGGTTTCCTTTAAAAAGAAAAATCTGCTGGTTTGTTGTTTCAGTACTCTGCTGATGAAAAAATCCCCTGATGTTGTAGCATTCTTCATGGGAAAGGTTCTGCCGTTATCCCATTAGGGTTTGGCAGTGGTTTGGGGTGATGCTTACCGTGAGGAAGAGCAGGACCTCAGGAGGAGGGTGCAGTGCAAGTGGAGAGCTCCTGGCAGCATGATTTAGACTCCAGCTGCCTTCGAATTACAACTTTGGCTAATTACAACTTTGCTTAAATGGAATATTATTATCCATAGCTTATCTTGCAGTAAAATATTTAGGAATACAGAACTTGCAATTAGGAGTCCTAAATCACTTCCTGAAATCAGCTACCTTTTTTTTTTTTTATCTTTATGCTCTTTTGTACCAAATCAGCATGAGGTGGGATGAGGCCTTGGCCAGCCTGGTGTGGTGGAAAATATCCCTGCCCATGGGGGGACAGGGGGTGGAATGAGATGATCTTTAATGTCCCATCCATCCCTGTAGCATTCTGTGATCCTGTGTGGGCTTTTGTTGGGGTTTAGTTTGTATTTTTTTTTTTTTGCTACAGTGATTTTTCTCATCACCCTGAGCTCTCCAAACCGCCTCCGTGAACCTCCAGTTGTGACAAACTCATTCCAGCTCGTTATTAAAGTTCTAATTCCCCGTCAAAGGATATGTGTGATAAGTAGGCTGACACCTGAGTTATCTAATTAGGATGTGCCTCAATCCAAGGGCTTGCTGGGCCTAAGTTAATACTTTGCACAGAAGTAATTCCTTATTCATGGGCTCGGTCATTTTTTAGCTGCCCTGCCATCCCTAACGATATTGCTGGCTCAGTCTGGAAGCTGGAAAGGTAAAGCTGCTGCTGATATTAAATTCATCAATCCTACCAGCCCTGGCAGCAGCACACAGCTCTGTTCAGGGGAATCTCCTCCTCTCTCCTCTTTTTACTGACTGAAGTTGAATGTTTTGCTGTAGCCATCTTTTCCAGGCATCTTGGAAAACAGAAATGTGTTCTCCCTCACCTCATTCTGCTCCTTTAAAAATAAAAGCAGGCCAAGGAAGCTTAAAGTGAGTTTGTGCCTCAGCCCTCGCAGTAAAAAGCGTGTTAGAAATGATCCCACTGTCCTTAATGGCATTAAGCACCTTGGCAGCTGTGGAATGGGCTTTTACAGAGCCCCTGCTCTCTGATCACTTGGGAAACAAAGTTTTCTCTGCAAATTCCCATCCAGTGTTGGTTTTGTGAACTACTTGATGCTCATAACTTCTGTCCTGATTCTTGAGCACCTTTCCCAGAAACCCCAAGCCAGGCAAGACCTTGTCTTTCCTAATTCCCCATTTGTGTGTCCATATTGCTCTGTTCCTTACCCACTTACCCAAATATTCCACTGGGTTTGTAACCTTAACTGATTATTAACAACAGGTGGGCTGGATTTATTGTCTTCTTTATTTAGAAGATAAATAAAAAGGAAGTTGTGGCATCAGCCCAGGTAAATTCACATCATAACCTCTCCTTTATTTGCTTCCTGTTGTTCTCAATCTCTGTCACAGCCTGGAAAACCTTGAAGGGCACTTTGAGGTGGGACAGCTGTTAAATCTGTCCTCTGCTTGTGCTCCTGATGGATTTTATTTTATTTTTTAGCATTCTTGTTAACACAGCTGCAGTGTCAGGAACCTGCTCATCCATTTCGTTCAGACTCCAGAAATACTTTGCTTGCTCCCCTTGACAGTTTTTGTCCTTGCTTATCACTTCTTTCAGCCCTTCCTCTCATCTTTTGCCTCCACATCCTCCATCATTCCCCAGGCTGAAAATGAAAGCAGAGCACTGTTAGTCTTCCTGCCCCACTTGGAGAGTTTTTCCTTCCTTTCTGTCCCATATTGCCTCAGAATACCTGTGTTTTGTCTGTTTTCCCCTTAAAGTGGCTGAATAACCTTTTGGTATTGATTGAATTTCCCCTAAAATCTAAACCCACTTGGCTTTTGGCAATGCTCCTTTTGATTTCTGCTTTCCCTCTGCTGAAAGTGTAGCCCTCATTGCTGACCTGTTGGAACAAACAGTCATTTCTTGTAGATGTTCTTGTAAATGTTCTCCCTTTTCCTTCCAGGGGTTGTTTTTGATGCAAAGAGGGCAAATCCTTGTTGGGGATAGAACTGTGAGGAAGTTTTTGGTTTAGAGGAACTCCAGACATGTCCTCCCATGTTTCTGTGGTTTAAGGAGTTTTTAGTTTCAGGTGTTTTGTTTGGTTGTTTCTTTTCAAATGTGACTCCTTGCACCCAAGGCCCTTGGTTTCAGATCTGCTTCTCCTTTATGTTTCATGGCACCAGCACTTCCAACACCATTTCCCAAGTTCTTAGGTAGCTTTCCCTGGGCTTTGAAGGCGACTTGAAAGTTGTATTTCCTCCTGCTTTATTCCTTCTTCTGGTGACCCTGCCAAATCTTTGTCAGTACCCAGCTCTCGCCCTGTCTGGGAGTTTTGTTTTCTCTTTGCTTTGAGGCTGCTGGTTCAAGGCTTTGAGTTTAGGCATGAAAAGAGTTTTGCACAATTTGCAGTGAGTCCATCCTGCAAAAAGGGCTTCCAAAATGTTTCATCCTCCACACCTGAAACCTTACAACTCAGCTTTGGAGTTTTCCCTTCCCACACTTGCCCATGGCAGAGAAAGAGGAGAAAGAGGTTGTTTTCTTTTCTTTTTTTTTTAAGACTTCTCAAATCTGAAAAACACTGGGTTGTGAATGGGATTTTTTTTTTTTTTTGCTTTTTTTAAAATGAAAACAAGTGAAAGGAGGGGAGAGCACACAAAGTCCATCCTGCTGCAAAAAGGGCTTCCAAAATGCTTCATCCTCCACACCTGAAATGTTACAACTCAACTTTGGAGTTTTCCCTTCCCACACTTGCCCATGGTGGAGAAAGAGGTTTTTTTTCTTTTTTTAGACTTCCCAAATCTGAAAAACACCGGGTTGTGAATGGGATTTTTTTTTGCTCTTTTTTTTTAAATGAAAACAAGTGAAAGGAGGGGAGAGCACACAAAGGAGCTGTTTGTGCTGGTGAGCAGCTGTGCTGCAGACGGCCTCCACAGGCTCTGGTGTGTTTTCCTGGAGCGGGGATGGCTGGAGGTGTGCTCTAAGAACCTGCTAATGGACCCGTGTGCACCCCGTCGTGGCTTATTGCCATAATGAGGGGTTGGCAGTAAAAAGCAGCGGAGGAAATGGATGGGCAGAGCAGTCTGTAATGGAATGTTTCGTCGGGTTTTCCTTGGGGGAATTCCTCCCGGTGCAATCTGGATATATTTTTGTGACCGAGTTGCAGCAAACGTAAATTAAGATAGGAGAGAGCTGAAAAGCCGTTCTAGGAAAACTGAAAAGACAACTGTTGAAAGAACTTGAAATGCTTAATTTCAATTGCTGTTATATTTGTAGAGAAATCTTTCCTCGGTTAGTTGGCTGAGATCGATCTGGCTGGTTTCAGATAAGTCTAAAATAATAAAAATAGATGGTAATAAAAAATCTGTGGAAGGTGCTTAGATAATGGACTGAGCTACTGCTGTGCTCAGACTTCCTGTCTGCAAGGATATTTAACTGTATCTAATAAGGGGATAATAATGCCCCCTTCCTTTGCTTTTGTCTCTAGGTAATGTAGAAATCAATGAAGCTGTAAGAAGGCATAATGATTTATCTTCTAAAAATGCTTTTTGAGGAACAGTGGTTTCTCTGCTAAAGCAAGAGATTTTTAAAACTTCTGTGGTGTTTTGACTTTGCATTCTCGACCCAGAGGGCGGGGAGGCCCTGGCATGGAAAAGTTGTGGATTCCCCATCCCTGGAAGTGTCTGAGGCCAGGCTGGGCAGGGCTGGATGAGCTTTAAGGTCCCTTCCAACCCAAACCATTCCGTGATTCCCCGTTGTGATAAATCTGTGGGTGCAGGAGGGTGGGGCTGGGACTGGGAAGCTCTCAGCACACCTGAGGTTTTTGGCAGCATCCAGGTGCCAGTGATGTCTGTGTCAGTGAGAGCACGGTGGCTTTCATTCAAAATAAAAGATGGAAAAAAGGGAATCCAGTTCAGACTTTGAGGAAGGTGTGGTCAAGCACATGGGGTGGGCAGGAACAGGATCTCTGTCTGTGCCCTGCTGTGGGTGAGGATGGGAACGTGGTGATCAGAGTTTTGGGAAAATGCCAGGATTGTTAACAAATGACTAAACAAAAACCAACCCACTCCTAATTCCTGGGTATCTCACTGTTTGGAGCCTGGTTTATACAAAGTTGTGCTAAAACAAAGGAAAAACAATCCTGACTTTTCATTTTTGGGGGGGTTCACCTGAAAATGTTGATGTTCAGTGGAGGCAGCTCATGTAGCCAACCCTGCCTCTCCAATAGATGTCACTGCAATCAACAGCAAACAGAGAGGATGCTCACAGGGGGAAGATGCAGCTTGGAAAAAAGGCTTCAAGCTTGATGAAAATAAAATACTGCAAAAGTAGTAATTGCACGATTCGATGTCCTTAAATTTAGCACCAAGCGTGTTTAATCCAGTGGATTTCTTAGCTCAGGGAAGAGCCAGGATTAGACAGAGCAGAGACTTTCATTGCTCAGCTCTGTGTTAATCTCTGTTTAACGTGACTCTGTGCTGCTAATCTCCTCTTCCCACTGTTGTTGTGACCCATAATTAGCTCAGATTCGTGAGGTTTGTGACCAACCCTGATTTCAGATGCTGGGCAGGGCCACAGAGCTGCTGTGGCACCCGGGGAGGGATGAGGGATGAGGATGAGGGCTGGGTGCCACTGCAGTCTGAGGCTGTGGGTTCGTGTGGGGTTTTGTTCCTGGGCTGGTTCCTCTGCTCTCTTTGTGAATCTCACACACGCACAGTTCTCCTCTGATGAAGTATTGCGAGAGGAAATTACATTTTTGATGAAGTAATAGTAAAATTGCAGCTGGGACTTCTTGTGGTTTTTACTGTGTGCTTGACATAATGCACTGAACAGATGGCTGTGTGTGTGCTGTGAGACATGTTCTAAAGGAAGGACAATGAACTTTAAAAACGAACAAATTAATGATATTAACGAAATAACCGAGTATTTTGAGTTGTTTTAAATGTAGCTTTTGCAAGAGAGAATTAGTAGGACTTCCCAAAATAACTAAGTATGTTTATAAATTCAGAGAGAGATTTTATCTTTGCTTTTCTTTTAATTACTAAATGAAGGATTTTGAGTCTTTCCAGTGTTTCGGCTCAGCATTCATTGCAGTGACACTAATATTGCTTGTTAGGGGTTTCAACAAAACACAAGTTATGATGAAGTTTGAGCCTTTTTATGCTTGTAATGACAGATTGGTTTTGTTTCCTGACATTAAAAAAACCCCAAAACAGAACAAGCAAACCCCACGGCACGAGCACATATCAGCGTTGGGGAACTGCAGGATCCGCAGCGCTGGGGAATAACGGATTTAATGAAGCCGTGCGTGCGAGAGAAATTAATTTTTAACCCCTGTAGCTCGCAGGGAAGAAGGATGCTCAGATAAATAACATTATTAACTGCTCCTTTGCCACGCAGTGGGTCATTAAGCAGGAAGTTCCATGCAGCTGCCAGGCACGCAGGCACGCCGGGGGTGACTCCGGTTTGGGGATGGAGATGTCATTCGGATGCTGGCAGAGCACAAACGGCAGCTGGGAGCATCCGTGGGTCAGATGTGGGAATCCAGGGATCTGCTGCTCCCCGCACACTTGCACAGGCAGCTCTGCTCTGCTGGCAGATGTGACTGGGAGCTGGTGGGCAGCCCGAAATCCAGATAATTGATGGCATCTCGCAGGAGAAACAGGCAGACGGTTTGCCCTTAAGGAGAGAAAAATCTCAGGAAAATAGGCCCAAGGTCGTCAGAAGAAAGACAAGCCCTGAGCCTGTGTGTGCTGAGGATCTGAGCTGCTCGCAGCCCTGAATGTTTGTCAGGAATGCAGATTTCCTGAGTACATGCTGGTACAGCAATGGTACAAGGGGGTTTCCCAGGTAAGGATTCACATCTCTCTCTATGTCGTGTTTGTTTCCAGCAAGTCATTTTAAGCATTTTTAGTGATAATTTAGAACTAGTGAAGTGCTGGAGGAAGAAAATAACAGCTGAGGTTGTTTGGTTTTTTTTTTCTTTTTCCTTCAGTTTGAAGCATGGACATATAGCATGATTGGAATATTGGAATGCATTTAATACCTTTTAAATGCTTTGTCTTGTGTTTGCTTATAAATCATTGCTTCTGTGCATGCCAGTGCTCAACATTCTTAAATACAAAACTGACTGGAGCTGAGAGTGCTTAAAGTATAAGAATTCGTAGCATTAAATTTCTTGCTGTATAGAATAATCTACTCTTCCATAACTGTTATTGTAATGCAGAGACAGATGGCTGAATTCTCTTCACTTTGCTTGTTAAGAATGTGTTAGGTAAATGTTTTTAGACTAAAATAAAAAGCTGCTGGGAATTCTAAACTGAATATTCAGCATTTTTGTGGTAGAAGGAGGCAAAGGCAAGAATAAAGCAACGTGGTAGTAAACAAATGAGCTATTTGCAGTGAAGGATAATCTATTCTTTAAATATTGCCTGAGATTGCATTTGTTCTTAGGTGAGATCTTTTCTTCCAACACGAGCCAGGTATCCAGAGAACAGCACTGAGATGCTGGGCACGAACCCCGCTGGTTTGGTGCTCTGAGGTTATTACATTGTCTGAGGCTTGGTGCAGGTGGCTGATGCTGTTTGGGATCTTTGATCTCGCTCCGGTGCTGCAGATAAGTAATTTCAGATAGAAGATAATGTCTGTGGTGCAAATCTGGGAGCACAGGCACAAACTTGCAAAGGGAGGATGATCCAAGCAGCCCTTTCTGTTGCTCTCACCAAAGTACTGTTAATATCACTGCAATGACTCGCAGCTAAAAATATGTTAAAAGGATGTAAATATTTAAATAGATAAATGAAAGGCAGACGCTGGCTCATAAAAGGTGGTTGTGTGTTTATATTCTTGACTAATAACCTGATTTTTAGATGGGAAGATATCTTTCGTCAGTACCACCATAAATGATGCCACTCCAACGCACAGAGGGAAAAAAAAGATTAAAAAGGAAAAAAAAACTCCTCAGTGCCTCATGTCTTGCCCAGGCTAGCACAGCATTGCTCCTAGTTAGAATACAGAGCAGGTCATTTGCATAATAGCTCTGTTCCAAAATGGTCTGCTCGGTTTAAGCAGGAGCTGCTCCCAATATGTAGTGGAAGTGAGGCTCTAAGAGAAGGAAAATACAAAATATGTTAAATGACAATAATTTTATTCTTCACAGACATCACCTAGTTTTCCACAGGATTGCAGCAACTGGGGCGGCTGCCCAGAATCACTTCTTGAAGTGTCAGGAGAAAGTTGCAGTTAATTTTTTGCTTCTCAGTCTGAAGACTTGGTTCTCCTTTATTCCCTGTCGAGGTTTAGGGGCTGCTCATCGATTTGAGCAGTGGTGTAATTGCTCCTTATCAGGGCAGGTGGCATTTAAAGAGCAATCCAGAGCGTTTCTCTCTAGGTGTGCTGGCTACAGTACCCTGTGACAGACCAGTGAAAATTTGCTTTATGCCTTGTAGTGGCCACGTGTGTGTCGAAAACTAATTGCAGCCTAATGACATTAGGAAGGAAATCTATATGAAGATACATTTATGAGTGTGTGCACTGTCTGCACCAGAGGAACAGCTCTGTTTTATCTCCAAATTCAGAGCACTTTAGCCATGTTGGCATTAGAGGAGATGTGGCTAAAGGGCAAGTGGTTTTTCTGCTACCCCAGAAGCAATAATGAACGTTTTATAACCAGTGTGGTGATATGCATGGCTGTTTTCTTCATGAGTGCTTGGAGACTGTGGCTTGTGCTTCTCTCTCTCTCTGCTTCCCTAAAAAGTTTTTAGAGGAAATGTTACAATCTGAGCTTGTCCAGAGAAGCTGTGGCTGCCCCTGGATCCCTGAAAGTGCCCAAGGCCAGGTTGGATGGGGCTTGGAGCACCCTGGGACAGTGGAAGGTGTCCCTGTCCGTGGCAGGGATGAGATGAGCTTTAAGGTCCTTCCAACTCAAGCCATTCCATGTTTCTGTCATAAAGGAAACAGCAAATTCCTGCTCCTGTGGCTGTAAAAAGTGGTGTGGCTGGGAAGGGATGGGGCTCTGCTCCCCGGAGGCCTGGGGTGAGCCCTTCCAGTGAGACACCCTTAATCCAGGTCACCTGGGGAACGGGAAAGGGTTTCCAGCATCCTCACAGCTCATCAGGTGCCGCTGACCAGGGGCTTCTGGGGCTGTGAGCCGCCAGCCCTGTCCTTGCCCTGTCCTTGCCCTGCCCTCCTGTCACCTGCTGTCAGGGTCCCTGGCTGGAATTGCAGATCCAAGGGCAGAGCTGATGTTGCCTCCTGTCCTGGGGGTGTTTTGGGAATGAACCGAGTGGAGCAGTGGGGTCCCTGAGCCAGGAGGTGCAGCAGGAGCAGGTGAGGGGACAGTTTGTGGTCACAGTCTGGGGGAAGGACAGGAGTGGGGGAGGACCCTGCTGCTCTGCCTGGCTTTGTGCAGAGCCAGGAGCTGTCCCAGCAGCAGCAGCTGAGCCAGCTGGACTGAGAACTCCTGCTCAGGTGATGGGATGAGCGTTCTGCTGCCCGGGGACGGAGCTGCAGGTGAATTACAAACGCTGTCTGAAGCCAGCACTGGTAAACCTTGACTTTACCGGATCATTTATGATTGTTTTGTAGGGACTGAGTGCTTGTAACAGTGGGGTTTTCATTTTGTTTCCGTGCATTAGGTAGTTTCAGAGGGGTTTTGTAGCCCTTTAACTGAAAAACAAGCACATTGGTTATCACAGATTTATAAATTCTGCTGTGTTTTCTCAGCAGTTTCAGAATGGTAAGCCTAAGTTTATTTTTTATTCTGTAAATGCAGTGCTTGTGTAGTATCTTGAACTCTGTATCTCTAGAGAAGTACAAACTTCCCACTCCTTAAGGTGAGGTGGGAAATCATCATTTCCATGGGGTGACGGTCCTGGGAATATTAAGGATACTGAGTTAAGTAAATAAATAATTACAAGTTCCCGTACTTGTAATGCGCTGTTAATTAGTGATGAACCACATACCTAAATTGGGAGGATTTGGATGGAAAGCCAGAGGGTGGGAAGGTAAAAGGTGTTTTCTTGTGTGTTCACTTGAACATGGAGCTGAGTTATGGCTCTTAACGCTGTGCTGTGGGAGCAGAGAGGGGCTGCACCCCCAAATGGCTTTTAGGGGCCTTGTGCTGCTGAGCCTCCCTCCCTCCAGGTGCTCTGGGAGCAAAGAGCACTCCCTGAGTGCTAAAACAGCTCCAAGTGCATGTCCTGTGTCACTGAAATCTGCCTGGCAGGGCTGTGACTGTTCCGGGGTGCAGCCACTGCTCAGCCTCAGCAGGGAAAGGGGAAAGGATGAGATTCCCTCGGTGCTGCACCTCCTGCTCCCTGGGCTCACCTGCAGCCTGCACCTGCGGACCTTCACATTTTCCAGCACTGAATTGTAAACCTTACTGCAAGGTGCTGAACCAGAAACTTTTTTAATTTTTTCAGGTGTTTGGCAAAAAAATCCAGTTTAATCCCGTAAGGTTTGGCTGTAATTTCCTCCACCTATTTTGTAACCTGTTACTCTCTTAGGGATATGACAGATCATTTAAGGATTAATACAGTATCACTTTGTTGTGCATCATTAATGGATTTAAACAGACACTGCTGTCATTTTACAGCGAGAGTTCATTTCAGGATTGAGTTGTTGGAAGTAGAGATGATGTGGTTTTTAAAATATTTTGTTTGTATAGAGGATGTGATTTTTTAAACACTGTTTTTCAAGGGCAGAAAGCCACTGAGGGTCCAGCCTGCCAGAGTGGTGCATAGTGAGGTATCCCTGAAGGGCTGGGATGTTGCCTTTTTCCCAACCTGGAAATGAAACTCGAGATATTTTTAGTATAGGAAGGAATATAAAAATGGATCTTTATTTGGAGGCTTCCAGGGGCAGTTACGGAAGAGTGTCCACAAAAGCCCCCCTGACAGGGGTTCACACAATTTTATAAGTTTGGTAAATCAGCATAATCGATAAAAAAACACTAAATTAGGATTACAAGTGGTGATGCAGGTCCCCCTTAGGTCAAGCCCCTTCTCTGGAGTCCTCTCCACTTGGTACTGTTTGTACTTTGTTTATGCAAATGTCTCGAAAACCTTGGTAGCCAGGGAGAACTAAGATAGTATTGGGGTTCTGGAATTTGTTTTGTCTTTCTGCCTAGGGAAAGGGCATGGAAAATTACTGGGAAAACTAGCTACTATTGTAATAATAAGACAGAGCTCCAAATAGATGTGTAGAGAATATAGGGAATATATAAAAGAAAAAAAGGCAAAAACTAAAATGGCATCAGGGAGAAGAGTGGAAGGGGAAAAATGGGGTGAGACAGGGATGGGATGTGCTGGATGAGGGAGCAAGGAGAGCTCTGTGCAAGGATGAGCACGGGCAGATGGTGAGCGAGGGCCAGGAAAGAGGTGGGAAGGGATTTTGTGGGGAATGGGGAGCTCAGCGAAGCCTTTTGGGGCCAGGAGGATGTGGCTGTTCTGTGTGTGTGCAGGAGGGACATTGTGGGGATGGGATGGGATGGGATGGGATGGGATGGGATGGGATGGGATNNNNGGGTTGGGGGTGAGCAGGCCTTGCACAGGGACACAGAGATGATAATGGGGATGGAGATGGGGATGGGAATGGGGATTGGGATGGGGATGGGCAGGCCTCGTACAGGGACACGGGCATGGGGACAGCGCTGGCTCAGCGGCAGGCGGCTCCTGGCATCGGAGCATCCTTGGGTCACCCTCCAGCATCCCCGGACGGGGCTGGAGCAGCTGCACCAGCCCCTCCTGCCTGTCCCTGAGCAGCCTGGCTTTGGCAGTCCTGCCCCTCTCTCTGTCTTCTCAGCTGATTCCAGGATTCTGGAGCGCCGATGTGAGGCTGGGAGCCCCAGCCAGGGCTCTGGCACAGCGCTGTGAGGGTTTTAGTGAAGGTGCTGTGAGGGCTGCAGCTGAGGAACCGGGGTTCCTGCAGCTTTGTGTCCCCCACTCGCCTGGCCTGGGCATCGAGGAAGGTGTGAGCTCCACTCTGAGCTTTTCCCGTGGCTGGAGCCTTCCTGAGGTTTTCCCTCTGAGAGTTCTCTGACTTTAATAAAGTGTGAGCTCACACCAGAGCTGTTCCCCCAGTCAGGGTATTTGTCAGGCTTCTCTCCTGCCTGTTTTCCTGAACGTTTTATGGCACTTTTGAGAGCCTTGCTCCACCACGACATTTGCTGCCAGGTTTGGGGGCAGGAGCTTGGGTTGCTGCATGTGCTGTGTTCCTATAGAAAATCCGAATAAAATGAGCTACCCTTTTAGAACTAAGCTGAATTTCTATTAAGAGACCAAAATATAATTAATAAACAGTGGAGCACGACCCCCGGACTGCAGTTGGGAAGCCCTGGCACCTCTCTGGTTGGTTGCCATCTGTTGGATGTCTTGCTTGGCCATCTGTCACGGGAGACCCGAAGCATCTTGAGACTTGTGGGGCTCCACGCCACAGCTCCCAGAGGTCAGGTGGCCACGTAAATTCAAAAATAAAATAAAACAGGAAGCAGGATCCGTGGAGCTTCAGCTCACCCAAAAGACACTGTTCATTACTGAGGAGTAAGTCGTGGATGCATCTGAATCATCTTATTTGAAGGCTAAATTTCATAAGAGGGGGAAAAAAAAAATCAATCAAATATCAAGCCAAAAGAATTACAGTAAAAATTACCATGCCCTGCTCTTATTTTTCCCTCAGGCGTTTATTTTTTAACTTTCTCTTCGTTGATTTCCTCCTCCAGTCAGAGTGGAAAAAGTGAGTCTATTTAATATAGTAAATTTTATCCATTTAGCTCTTCCTCCTGGATTAATCCTTGGAGATGGATTTCTTTTGCCAGAAGGAAAAAGAGAGAGTGCTTGACATATTGCAAGTCTCTGCTCACATACATCATCAATTTCCTGACGATAATTATGCTCATTTCAGAAATGCCCAGAGCTTAATGCATTAATATCTTTATTTCATTAAATACATTAGAAGAGAAGCTATTTGTTGTCTAATAACATATTTTGGTACTAAAAAAAAATATAATAATCTCTTCAAATACTCTGTTCACGTCTTTGTGATACAATTTTTCTTCTGCAGAAAAATGAATGCTTTGCTTAGCACCTCTTGGAGGAAAGGTGTCTGACCCTGGCACTTTTATTTTGCTCTTTTGTGGAAGAGAAAACAGCTCTGCCAAGGCTCTGTCCTTTGGAGAGCTTAAAAATAAGCAGAATAGAATTTCTAATAGAAAATATTGTTTTATTTCATCAAATCTGTCAAGTGTTATGATGTCATGAGTGCAGCACAAACCTGATTAACTTCTCCAATAGACCCTCAAGACAGCTGATTAAATAAGATGTATGGCTTATTTAGGGAGAGTGTGCTTTGTGATTTCACAGGATTATTCAGTGGGGGCTTGTCTGGAGAGGAGTTGTTCCCATTCCTCTGTCCAGGTTCCCCTGCCTCACCTGATGAGAGAGGAATTTGGCAGCTGGAGATGCAGGAGGTGCTGCCTGAGTGACACTTGCTGTGCCAGGAAAAGATCTGTGCTCTCACTAGCACTGGGTGCCCTCATATTTTCAGTTTATATCACACAGGACAATTAAAAATCCTTCCTGAAACTTTTGCTGTCTCATTTTAAGAAGAGACCTTTGAGTGAATCCTTTATTTGCTTGGTGCCTTTCTCTTTTGGGGTAACAGCCTCAGCCCAGCGGTGTGTTTTCTGTTTTCAGCTTGGAAGTTTGTGTTTTAGTGGTTTCTCTCCATGAGAAGTGCTCACTTTGTCATCCTCTCTAATGTTCTGCTGAAAACCTCCTCCTCCCTGGAGGAGGAGTGGATTTGCAGGAGTCTGGCACGAGAGCTGACTTGGACAGAGGGAGGAAGGAGCTTCTCCTTCATCTCCACTCCTCCTGGGCTAAAACATGATCTAAAATCAGACTGCTGGGCTGTGATTAACACCACAAATGGGATTTCGTAGCTGAAACTATGGAAATACATAGAAAAATTATGATTATTGTGTATTGATGAACAGAAGAGGCGTCGAAGTGGAGTTGTAGGTGTGTGTTTGTTTTGTTCCAAGGCACAGGAATCTGCAGCAGTGCCAGGTTTTACAGTCATTTTTCACTCATTCCTCATTTTACCTCAGCAATCAGAGGCAAGCCCTGACATTGGGAAACTCAGGTTTGTAGCTAAACAAAGCCTGATGACTCAAGTACAATTTGATAGCTCAGAAGTCGTCGGGTAGTTTGTGTTTGAGGAGCTGTAATCAGTTTGATGGAAGACGAAGAACCTAACAAAATACTGATAGCTGCCTAAATTTTAAAAAAAATGAGGAGATAAACAATCTAAACAGCATTGTGGGGCTGGCCAGGTCTGTTCCATAAATGAACTCACTGTCACTTCATGTCCTCTAAAAGCTAGATATGCAGCTTTTTAAATATTTAGCTGCTTTTTAATTTAAATTGGCTTTGCGGTTCATTTAAATCGAACATTTTCTGCTTTTAACATGCGCTGGAAGTTTTAAAAGGCAATCTGCATCGAGATCTGAGCACGCTCTAACCCATTAGCATAATTTTCCTGAATAGCTTTTTTCATTTAAAGTATGTGTGCACCCAGAGAATTGAGAGGAATCTGGACCCGGCACTGACCGTAGTAAAATCCCAGCTTTTGCCCTTTTCCTCAGCAGCCTGAAACAAAGACCTTTTCTCTGCACAACTCCTTCAGTGGGAATGAAAACAGCTTATCAAACCTGAGCAACTTGTTAAGGGGCTGGGAAAGGATATTTTCCTTTGCTGGCCTGCGAATAAAAGCCGGGAGTGTGAAGCTGAGAGTTGTCAGCTGGAGAATTGTGGAAGTGTTTGTGGCTGTGGGGTGGTGGCAGAGCCTCCTCTGAGGTCACTGCACAACGAGCTGCGAGTGAAGCCCAGAGACAGGCAGGAGGGAACCCTTGGCAGAGTGGGAATTACACCATTTAAAACCAGGTTTGATCACCACAGAACCGCCATTCACTGCCACCAGAGTAACAATGCTGCTGTTAAAAATCCCAGTTCTAAAGGAAAAAAATATCCCAGTTTTAAAGGAAAAAAGTATCCCAGTTTTAAAGGAAAACATGCCAGCAAAGACTTTTTTTCTTGCATTAATCATAATTGGTGTGTTTGCGTGCAGCGTTTTTGTTCCGAAGCTGTTGTTTGTATTTTAATTCCGTTCTCATTTCTCTCCAAATGCAAACAGTACACGGTGCTAGGAAAAATATAAAGTGTAGAAGGAAAGTTGTTCACAATATCTGACGTGATTAATCATGAGCATTTTGGCACATATGTTGTAAATTTAATATTTCCTTAAATGTTTATATGCCTTACATATATACTTACAATACTTAGATCCCCCTAGTCGGCCTAAAAAAGGAACATGCAAAGTTAATACAATGTTTTGGTGCAAGTAAATCTATTTTTGCAGTAACTAATTCGACAGTTAGAATCGATCTTTAGCAACCTAACTAAAACCTAAAAATAGAAAAAAGGATTAAAATTTATCATTAAGATTGCCACTGAATTAATCCACAGCTGAAGCAGCTGATCATGATCAATCTTCTCTGAAGTTTCTTGCTGTTGAAACTCACTGCGATTCCCAGCCCAGCTCTGTGGGCATTTTCCTGGGCTTTACAGCCCCAGTGACTCCTCCAACTTTAATCTTTTTAATCACTGTCACAACGTATTTAAAAACTGCTGTGCAAGCAAACTTGAGACGTTTGTGGTGAGGGTTTTAATCCAAAAGTTTAATGCAGTCATTGTCAAGTCACGGTGACGGCACAGAGAGGGTTGGGAATCTCCACCTTCCCTGATCCCAGTCCCAGTTCCATTTCCTGCTCTTCCCCTGCCCTTCCACAACCAGCTCCTTACTTTTTTTTTTTTTTTATGGCTTGTTAGCACAACTGTTCTGGTTTTATGTGAAGTTTTACATTATTTGAGTTTTTTCCTGCATTTTACGACGGGTGGCAGTTCCCCTGGAGCCCTTCCTTGAAGAATGTTTTGTAGATCTTTGGGCTCATCAGTACAGGCAGTGTTTGCTGCTCAAAAGACCTGTATTATTAAATCCAAAAAGCATCCCCATTTGCTCTGGTCCCACTCAGGATGGAGCAGGTTCAGGCTCCTACTGCAGGTTCTTAAATGAATCGAATTAAACGAATCACTAAGCGAGAAATGTCTCATCACCGTGACTTCTGACAGGGGTTGTCTGTGCTGCCTCTTGCAGTTTGCTATCCCTGGGCCCCTAAAAGTCTCCATTAGGTACCAAACGCTCAGTTCCTGACACGAGTCTGACACGGATCTCTTTAATTAAGAGGTGCAGAAAGATTCCAAGATAAGGTCTGTGCCAGTGGCCTTGTGGGAACATCATTATTAACGATGAAACACTCTCAGGATCAATTTTACACTGTTGCTGTCAGGGGAGGAAGAATTTTAAATGTTCATAATATTCATTTGTTTGCCTTGAGACCAAGTGGGGAAGCCGTGGATTAGAATTCCCAATATTCAGACACGTCAGATGAACGAGCAGCTTTCAAATCCAAATGTAGGAAATGGGTCATACTGGAGCAAGCCAGGAAACTTGGATCCCACCTCCTGGGATCCTGTGATTCTGTAGAAACAGGTTAGGAAAGAAATTCCTGTCCCAGCTGGGAGGTATTTTCCAAAACTGAGTTGTAAAAGGGGTCGTTAGAGCATTGTCTGTTGCGGAACCTGGTGCTGGTGCTTCCTTAGGCATCCCCGATGCTCCCTGCCAGGTGACAGCTGGAATTTCCTGGGGATTTTGCAGCTGGAATTTCCTCGGGATTTTGCAGTGTTTCCCAGCGTTCTTCCCCTGTTCTCACAGCCAGGCTTCCCGGAGAGCTGGGTGAGGCAGGAGCTGTGTTCCTGGGGAGCTGCAGCAGAGAGAACTGAGCCTGATCTCCGGGATGCTCCCGGGCTGGGCAGCTCTGGAGAGGGCAGGGAGTTGGCCTTGGGTGACTTCAGCTGCACAGTGCCACCAAATACACTGGGATATTTACACTGGAGCGTTTTTATGGGATTTTTCTCTTAAAAATGGGGTCTGTGGCAGCTGTTGTTGGAGCCTACCTCACATTTTAAGGATTTAACTCCTCCAAAATGCCTTCAGCCTGGCATTTTGTGGCCCAGGCGTAGCTGTGACGTGTGATATATTTTTACACATTACCATTTATCTCCTCGCAGAGGATTTTATCAGAAGGGGAGAAAAAAACCCAACTCTTTGTTGCTATTTGATGGTGTTTAATCAAGTAGTGGCAGCCTGATGCTCCAGCAGAGCTTCTGTCTGGAGGAAACACCCCTGTTTGCCAGAGCTCTCCTCCAGAGCCTGCAGGAGGATCAGCTGGAGCAGAGGCACTCCCAGCTCAGCCCCAGTGAGGCACTGATTGCCACATCCCAGCACCCAGAGGAGGTCACTTCTGAGGGAACCCAAGTGCTTTCGTGGGGGTTAATGCATCATTGGAAAGGCAAATGAGTGGAAGGATTGTGTGCAGGGGGAGGCAGATTCCCTTCTAATCACCAATTATTGACATCAGGGCGCTCCGCTCACCACGCTGCCACTAAATCTCCTTTTAAAAGATCCCAGATAAACACGGGCGGGAATAGACTCATCATGGCCTTCTCATCTAATTAAAATAGAAAAACCTACAATATCTCAGCCTCGGAGGACTTAAATGTTGTGTAATGGAAGTGCAGCCTCAGAATGAAGATTTGGGCC
This sequence comes from Pomatostomus ruficeps, assembly GCA_013400735.1. Lineage (NCBI taxonomy): Eukaryota > Metazoa > Chordata > Aves > Passeriformes > Timaliidae > Pomatostomus > Pomatostomus ruficeps. The sequence continues at coordinate 88,064 of VYZT01033104.1, read as the reverse complement.
TGAATAAGGAAAAAAATTGTTGGCAAAACTCCGTTTGTGCAAAATATTGGTGTGAGGTGGTGCAAGCACTGGAGGTGCTCTCTGATATTGTGGACCGCAGTTACTCTGGTTTTCAACCACTTTTCTCTCTGCTGTTGTTGCCTTTGGGGGTGTGATGGTTCCTTGATTATAGGAAGAAGTTAATTAATGGTAACAGTTCCTAAATGCCACCTGCTCACGGGAGCAGACTGAGAAGGCACTTGAAGGGGATTGTGGAGACTCTCATTATCCCCTTCTTCCTGGAGGAGCTGACAAGCACCAGCAGAGATTTCCACCTTCCGCTGTGAGAAGTGATGTGAGGGACAAGTGGGACTCGAGGAGAGCACTGGGAGAGGAGGAAACTTTTCTTTTGTGAGCTGAGAACGAGCAGAGCAAAGCAGAGTGGAAGTCAGAGCTGGAGGGAGCAGCAGGAAGAAACCTGGAGATCCCAAATCAAAGCGCAAATCCTTCACCCAGAACAAGAGAAAAAGAGGGAATCTTCAGGTTAGGGTAAGAATATTGCCTCAGGAGAGTCCAATGCCAGCTTGTTCTTCACTTGAGGCCGGGTGAGCTGTACCTGTGAGGGTGTGGAGCCCACACCTGAGCTGTTTGTGCTCCCTCCCTCGTGGAATTGAGGTGATGTCAGGGTATTTGGGGGAGGAAGGGGCCCTGGAGCTCTTTTTCTTAGATGGGAGAGTTAACTGAAGTCTGCCAAAGGGAAAATAGGAGTGCTGAGGTTTGGTTTTCTCTGCAAATCATCACTTCAGGTTTGGTAAAGGATTTCCAAATGGTGCACACAAAGCAAAGTGTTGCCAGAGGGATGTCAGAGGGAGATTGGGGAGGGATTCTGAGTCTCTGGATCAGGTGGGGAACTCTCTCTGCCCCCGGGTTTGGAACTAACAGCACTCACAAGGATGTGTCCTCTCTCATCACCTGAGAGAGGGGGACTGATGAGAACAGGACCTCTGGCTCTTCCATTTAGGTTTTTGGGTACAACTGCCCTATTTTTCTCATGCTTGCTGATCACTGAGACAAGAATTGCCATGATTTAATGGAATTTAGGAAAGCATTACAGAAATTGTCTCTATTTTCCAATTTAAAGCTTATGAAAACAGAGGAGTGCATCACTTTAGAGATAAGGTTTGAAGCCTCCTTGGAGCAGAATAGAGGGCTAGTGGGAAGATTAAAACAATAAGCTTATTATATTATTAGTAGTGGGAGAATTCTAAACCCCATTTGTTCAATTATGGTCCCTTCAATATGCTTATTTAGGTTCTTGTAAATTGTAATCAGTAAATTAGATGTGCTGCCCTCACAGCTCTAGGGTTAGCTTCCAAGGGACTTCCTACATTAATTTTTTTTTAATGTTTGCAGTGAAATCAAGGAGGGAGTTGGTTGTTTGATATGCAGGGATGGCTCTGAGCAGGGGATGCTGCCTGCATCCTGATGGCTGTCACTGCCCAGGGAGGAGCAGCGGCCGAGTTGCTGCAGCGCTGCTGCCTGAGCTGGGCTGGGAAGGGCCAGGGCTGGGACCTGGGATTGTGCTGTGGGATAAAAACAGGACAGAAATGCACGAGAATGAGCTCAGGCTGATAAATGAGATCTCCAAAAGCCAGCATATGCTGCTAATAGAGATCTGAGGCAGCACAAGAGGGATGTAAAATCCTCGGCATCTCCCTCTGTATTCAAGTATCAGCTGTCGCCTCTCTTCGTGGCCTTTTTCCTCCCTTTCTTTTCTTTAGATTTTGCCTTGACATTTTTAATACTGAGCATTCGGTGCTAAACCAAATCACCTCGCTGAGTCATCCAGAGCTTTTTCTTTTCCTCCTTTTACCTTTTCTGGATGGACTCTCATTTGCATCACGCAGAGACACCATTTTCCGAAGCAACACCTCTCCCCTTTCAGCTCATTGAGCTGGAGATTTCGGCAGCTTTGGGAAAAAGGCTCCTCAGCCCTTTGCGAGTGCCTGATATATCTGTCATTTAAAGAGCCTTTTGCCTTGCTGAGAAGCGGTGTCTGCTTTTGCTGCTGCGGATAAATTGTGTATTTGTTGCAACACTAGATCATGCAAACTCCAATATCCTGGCCATATTGGCCCCATTTATTTCTTTTATCTCTCTGTTTAATGTAATAGGAGCAGTGGCTGAGGCAGGGAAACACATGCAGCAGCATAATAGTACAATGTTTGGGAGCAGTTGTCTTCCCTTTCCAGGGTTTCCCTTTGAAATGTAATTGTCTGCTAATAGAACTGGGAAATATTGTTGCAGGAGCGATCATCAAAGCGTTCACTCGTGCTTTTGGCTCCTGGTACACCCGTGTGGTGTTTTTCAGAGGAGCTGGCTGCAGCGTTAGCCGGTTGGGCATCCTTGGTGTGGGGTGTGTGTGCAGAAGTTGTGATGGGCACCGAGTTGTCACCGAGTGTGGGAACAGCCCCGCTCAGTGCCAGAACAAGAGGCAACGCGTCCCATGTGTGATGCAGCAACAGCAGAATTACAATCGCCTCGTGTAACGTGTCTGGTAATGAAGGCAGATAATGGAATTCTTTGCAGAAGCAGATGCTAACCGGCTCCCCCCAAGCCTAGGCAGAGAGCTGAAAGCGGATACCAGCTGGAGGGGAGAGCAAGCAGCTGAAAAAGGCATTAAAAAGGAGATGCCTTAGCTGCGTGTTTGTTTAAGCGGTAAATACTTGTTTAAAATAATCTTGTGAGATTCTTAATAAGAGGCAAACCGAGAGCGCCGTGGCAGCGTTGCAGGGAGTCAGCTGGATGCCCAGAGGATGTTTGTGTGCGGATTGGATGAGCAAGGCAGCACCGCTGGGAATTCGCTGTCATTTATTGCCTGCCCAGGACAGCCCTTCCAGGAGGAGGGACTGGGGAGAGCCAGAACCTTCTGCTGGCCAGGGAGGAGGCAGCCTGTGCTGAGGGAGGGGTGGTTTGAAAGCAGGGGTGTCTCTGCTTGTCCCTGCACGTGTCCCTGCTCCAGGACAGCGGTGTCTCCTGCCAGGATGGAAATGGGGCTGGCACGGAGCATCCTCTCCCTGGTCTCCCTCTGTTTCACCTCTGTCACCTCAGCCATTCCAAACCACAGAATAGCTGCTTCAGAAATGAAGGTGATAATTCAGAATCAAGGGTTTAGTGCACGCAGAGGCTTCCTCCTGGTGTAAGTAAGGATTTTCCAACAAATAACACAACGGGGAAGACATTAAAAAAAAAAAAAAATCAAGAGGAAACAACCCAGCCCCTTAACAAATGAAGTGACCGACCCTGGAGTTGGTCTCTGCTTTTTGCCCAGATAAATTTTTTCTTTACCCAAAGATTTGTTCCCACAGTATGGGGGGTTTTGGCACAGCTGGAGCACAGAGCTGGGATTCAGCTCTCCAGGTTCCCAGCCCTGGCCCAACGCAGGCAGACCAGGAACTTCAGTGGGGCAATTGCCCAAACTTCTGATTTTTGGAGGACTAAAGCTCACTTTTAGCCTCAGCCCAGCTCAAAAAGGAATATACATGTACTTCTGAGCTGCCAACATCTCTCCCATGTGAGAAAACTCATTCTGGGGAGGAAACACTGCGGAATTACTGTGGGTCTCAGAGGTACTTTGTCTGCAGGCAGGGGCTGGAGCAGCGTGTGCTCGCCGTGTCACGGGGCTGCTCGTGCTGGGGAATTTCAAGTGGTTTCACTGACAAGCCAGAAATGAGTTCTGAGGCAGCTTCTGAGGATGTGCAGCTTCATCTGCACTGCATTTAAACGTGTGTTTGTCGCTGCTCGTTCAGCTCCTGTCTGCACGCCCGGCTGTGAGTTGTTAAAATTACACTTTAGACATGTTCCTTGCTCCTGGCAAACAGAAGTGAGATGTGTTACCCGTGTACAACAAGCGGAGGAGGGAGCTGTGGCACAGAGTGATGGACAGCATCCCTCCAGCACCGGTTCTTTGTCTCAGCCACAAAAATGCAATCAATAAGGAAACCCCTTTTCTGCTGGTGCCCTGTTCTGGAGCTCCTGGCTGTGCTGGAATGAGTTATTTGTCTAATTGTGGTGGGCAGCAAATGTCTTAGAGCTCTTCAGGCCTGGGCTTGGCTTCGTGAGCAGAGAAATTAAACCTTGGTGGTGTGAATAAACCAGCTGTGGCTGTGCCTGTATCAGCTGTGCTTTCAGGAACAGCATTTCTGAGACCTTTCCTGTCTTGCTGTTCTGTTACTAAGAAGAAGAAAGCAGTTTCGAAATCCATGTAGCAAACCACACCTCTAATTACATGTTGACCCCATTAGTTAAGAAGTGCATTAAAGAACCATGCAGCTGCATGCATTGCCATTTAACACAGTTACATGAAATATTTTTGGTGTATAATTAATAGTAAAAAATGAATTTTCTAAATTTTTTTGTGATATTCTGATTTTGTGCAGGGCTTTAGCAGCTTTCCAGGGATAACATCTCACCCTTGCTCTACACCCCCTGGGATTTTAGGCTCAGGCACTGGGGATTTTGAGCAGGAAAATGCCAGGCTGTGAACACAGCGAGGGGGGAGCTGGTTGGTGCCCGTGCTGCTCTCAGCGTGGGTGATTTTCCTGGCTGCACCTGGGGCTGGAGATGGGAAGCTGCTCCCCATGTCCCAGCGGGCTCTGCCAAGGCACAAGGGGCTGCTGCAGCTGGAGCAATCACTCAGGAAGGAGCCTGGGAGAGAAGAGCCCCTGGGAATGTCCCACGATCAGCTGGATCTCCCTGGCTGTGGCAGGAGCATCTCTGCCTCGTCTTCTTTCTCTCAGCAGTTTTTACTCACTTTTAGTTGCCTCCCTCTCACCTTCCCCGGCTCTTTTCCCTCTTTCTCGTTGTCATGGGAACATTCACTACAGCAGTTAAATCACACTGTTAAAATCTGCTGCCCCAGGAGAGTGGTAGTAGCTAATATTGATCTAGCTCCTGCTGCTGACTCAGGGATATGGCTGCACATATAATATCCCTTCTTCCTCCTTTTAATGCATAATGCAGCAGTTTCTGTCACCTTGGGCTCTGTAGCAAAGGTGACTCCCAGCCACAGGGATGCACTTTGATTTGCTCTTTCAACCCTGTGGCCCAGCTGAAGGGTGCAGGTGGTGCTTTGAACTGGCTTTAAAAGCTGGAAAGGGGAAGCAGACAGCAAAGAATTGCCCTCCCCAGCGACGGTGATGGATGTTTATGTGCCAGTGGTGAAAAGCCACTCAGATGAACCTGTCAGCATCCACAGCCACGCTGTGTGCTCCGAGTAACTCGGTGAATATATCGAGCTCCGTCACAGGAATGCTTGAAACGCAGATGAAAGACAAATAAGTGCCTTAATGTCAGGTGAGGCTGCGTTTAAAAACGCAATCACTCATCTCCATTGTCGCTGACATCTGCTCTGCGTAATCAGCCCGTGGCGTTCAGCAGAGCGTGCTGAGAGCATTCCTGAGTCACCAGCAAGGAGCAGAAGGTTTTACCTTGAGCTGTGAGCTTGCAGTAATGTTGGAGCCATTAAGGGCTCCAGTTTCCCGCAGTGGTTAATTAACCAGCTCGAACTTTACGAGAGTTTCCTGAATTTGATAGGTTTTGTAAGGTAAAGGTGCCTCTGGAATTTCCTTGTTTACCCTCCTTTCAGGAAAGTTTTGGTTTGGATCCAGGCTGTTGTACAAATAATTAAAATAGTGTGGGTTTAATGTGAGTAGTATTTGCCGCTGATGCTGCATTTTGCTGCGCAACTGATACACAAATGGTATTTTAGAGCCTGTGCTGAAAAGACCTCTGTTAAAAACACTTCTTTGCTGAGAAGCCATAAATTTCTGGCATTTTTGTGCGTGTGTTGTTGAACATCTGCGTGAAACTCACTTCTCCTTCTAACTCCCTTTATGTCTGACCTCCCCAGAAAAAATCAGGCAGAGATATGCAGATCTCCCGGGAGAGTTGCACATTATTGAGCTGGAGAAAGACAAGAACGGGCTGGGGCTCAGCCTGGCTGGCAACAAGGACCGCTCCCGGATGAGCATCTTCGTGGTGGGGATCAACCCCGACGGCCCCGCAGGACGGGACGGACGGATGCACATCGGGGACGAGCTCCTCGAGGTAACTGATCCCTTCAGCTCCGTGTGCAGGGGGGAGAGACATCCATGGAGCCATCACTTGAACTTAACCAAAGCTGAGTGGAATTAGGTGGCTGAGCTTGGAGCTGGGCTGATTTACGCCAGCTGAGAGCGTGGCCTTTGGCAGGTAAATGTGTTTGCAAGTGAAACAGAAATCAGCGGCCTGTGAAAAGCAATGTCTTGTCAGCAGAGTCTGTGCTCCCAGCATGTTCACAAGCTCTGCCCAGGGAGGGGCTGCTGAAAGGCAGGAAGGGGACACTAAATCAATCCTTGGAGTGCATATGTGGTTTTACAGGGAAATTCACACCTTACGTTAAAAAAAAAAAGAGCCCAAACCCCCTCAACGTTACCATATGTGTTTTTACAGATGACAGGGATATTCCCTGTCCTGAAAATAAATTTTGTGCTCTAATCTGTTTGGATCTGTTGCAACTTAAAATACTTATTTTCTTTAGTTGTGTCTGGCACGAGTTCACCCGCGAGGCGAGAGAGCTCGTTAGCAAGTGGAGTATTTTGTCTTCGCTTTTTCTCCAGTCTCCTTGCTTCACCTTCAGCCTGAAAAGGCAGCTTTTCCTTCACTTCATCTGTGTCAAAATGACATTTTACTGCGGTACCTGCAGTGATCCCCCACATCGTGATTGCTTCAGTGGTTTAAAAAAATCATCCGTCCCTGGGGATGTTCCCCTCGGAGAGAGACTCTCAGTGAAGAGCAGGGATTTGCTGACCTGCTGCTCTCCGTGGGTGGTGATGCTTTGATCTTTCAGCAACTCTCTGTGCAATCAGAAAACCACCTATTTCTTCACATTTCTCGACTGGAGAAAGAGCAGTTTGGCCGCCTGGGGATACTCTGGGAATAGCCAGAATTGTCCAAGCATTTGTCATTGTCCAGCAGTTCTGTAATTAGGGGGTTTCAATACACACAGCACAAGAAAACCTTTTTTTTTTTGCTATAAAAACACCCTCATCTGAAATTGATTTCATTTCAAGTGTGAGAAAAGGTATGAAGGTCTATGCCATAATAGAATAGGAAAATTGCTTTCTCCTTCAGAATTATTTTTTTTTCTATCCCTGACCAGGAATTCTAATTGTAAAAAAAAAAAAGGAAAATTGTGGAATTTGGGGTGTGTTGAAAGAACTCATGGTAACTCTTTTCCTCTGCACACCATAGGTAGTTCCTGGTAGAGCAGAGAATCTCATGTTAAGTGCTTGAAAGATGCAATATCTGGGATTAATCACATCTACCTCAAGACCTGGGATTTGCATGGATGAGCTGTCTTATAATGAGCATTTCCCAAAGTGCTGGTGTTTCCCTCACTCCTCTCCCTGTTAACTTGGAGATAAAATGATTTTTTTTCCTTCAGTGGAAGGAAAGTGAGATTCTCCATCTCAAAAACTCCAGGCTTCGTATAAAAAATTCAGGGAGGCTTTAATAACTACCGTGTTTATCTCTGCAATCCAATTTGGGATGTGCCACCAGGAGTACAGCTCCTTGCAGGAAAGGATAAATTCAAACATCCTGTATCACAAAGGAAGGGGTTGTGCATTAGCCATGTGCAGTGAGGAGAGGATAAAACTGTCTGGTTCTCACCTAACTGCATTTTTCAGCACATTTACGTGTTCCTCTTTAATTACACCTCAGTTTGCAATTCTGGAATGTCTCAGCACGAGAAGGGATTCACATCTTGGGAAACCTCTGGGATTTCTGCGCTGTCCTGGGATGCCCCGGTGGATCCTGTTGGACAGTCCTGACCCATGGATGTCACTGCAGGGTGTGCAGATTATTCCCCGTGGCTTTTGCTGGAGTTAAGGTTAATGGGATGGCCATTTAGACAGACAGATATCACCTGTTCATTTTTCTTTTCAACTGGAGTTTGATTGGATTCGATTGAAGGGTGTGGGATGCTGCCAGACTGCCCCAGCTCCTTATTCATAAAATCTTCTCTTGCTGAACCAGTGAGATACCAGCTCACTTTTAGTTTCTAAGCAGTCTTTTGGAGGCATGATCCTGGCTTGTTTCACAACCTGAACACTGAGGGAAATGCAGCTCACATAAAAATCCTGCATGTGATCATTATTTTTTGATACCTGTTCAGTGATGTATTTTAGATGGGTATGTGCCTGCAGAAAACAGCTTTTTGAGGGAAGAAGGGCCTTTCATCCTACTTTTATACACGTAGGAAAAGTACTTGGGTCAGAATTGGGTCCCTGTGCAGAAGAATATTTATTTTTTACAGGACACAAGTTCTGCTTTTCCATTCCTTTTCCGAGCAGAGGAACCATCTGTGGTGCTCCTGCCTCGCTCTCCTGCTGGTTTGGGGCAGGTGGCTGCTCTGCTTCGTGCCTGCTTGGTCTGGGCTCAGTCCTGGGGCTGCTGGAGCCCAGCAGGGCCCTCAGCAGGTTCACCTGGAGCTGTCCCCGTGCCTCGAGTCCTGCTGCTCCCCATCCCTGCATGGGCCTGTCCTGCCGGGAGGCTTTGTTCACACTGAATAATCCACCCTGCTATCAGCTTTATTAGCATTATTGGCATTATTATCATCTCCGTGAGACAGTCAGATGAGTTCTATTAATTCCAGGCTGCTCAGAGCCCTGTTGTGCTGAGTTGCTGACGTTGGGATGTTCTTCCATCTCCTCTTGCTGAGGATGGGGCAGGAGGTGGAAAGAAGCTGCTCCTGTGGGTGTGGAGTTTTCCCTGCCCATGGCAGCAGTCAGAATTCGATGAGCTTAAAGGTCCCTTCCCCCTCAACCCTTTCTGTGATTTATTCTGTGAGGCCACAGCACCTCTTGAAAGAGTAAAAACCAGTTTTTGAGTCTAAAATCACTGTAAAAGTTTGCCTGCTGTCCATTCTGGACTGTGGCCCAAGAGACAATTATTAAATTTTATTTCTTCATGCCATTTTTGTCATAGCTCAAATCCAGAGGGCTTGTGTGCTAAATGCAGTTTTATTGCTATTTTATTTCAAGATGCTTAGATAAATAGAAGTTATGCTGTGATAACGTAACAGATACAGCAGTGTTTTGCCCAAGTAAATGAGCTACCCGGCCAAACTCCCAATGCCATTGCTGTTCTGAGATGTGGGGGGTTGGCATTTAATTCTCTGTTTGTTTGTTGTGGAATCACAGAACAGGATCACAGAATGGTTTGGGACCCTAAAGTTCATCTCATTCCCTGGGCAGGGACATTTCCACCATCCCAGGGTGCTCCAAGCTCCATCCAGGGACACTCCCAGGGATGGGGCAGCCACAGCTGCTCCGGACAAACTGCTCCAGTCTCCTTTTGTCTTTCCAAAGAGGGCACAGATCCTTTTCTCGGGGCTTTGTGCCCAGCCCAGGCTGGGTTTGGGTGGTGATTTTCAGGTGAAGCTGCGAGGGGGAGGTGGCTGGGCAGGGGGGCCCAGGCAATCTGTGATTTTCCAGCGTCCTGTCTCCGCACTCCCCAGGTGGGGAGCCACGGGGAGCAGCTGCCAGCTCAGAGCAGGATATTTTCTGTCCTCACGGATTTCATGCTCTGCTGATCACTTCAGATGATGCACATGTTTGAACATGTGCCCAGCAAGAAATTCGGCGAGGAAAGGGAAATTCACATTCTAATTAGTTTTTCTCTCCAGTGTTTTCCTCGTGCTGGGTTATATTTGGGAGCTTGGTGTGCTTTATGGGGTTTCAGCGTATAAAATTCGACTGATAAAAAAAGGTTTTGAAACTTTTTTCCCATTGTTTCAGGGGGTCTGGTTGTATCTTAAAATGCTCCAATTCCTGTGGTAAGAAGGAACCCAGTGCATTGTACAAAGAAATAATTATTACAGAAAGCTAAGCCAGTATTTTTACTAGCTTTGGGGTATCATTTAACTTGATTTTCATAAAAATCAGATGATACTAATTTTATGGATTTCCATTACTGCCACGTAGTAAAAACAGTGTGGGTTGGGGGGTTTTTTTTAATATCCATATCTAATGTTTCTCCTCTGCAAATTAAAGTTTGAGAAGCAAACAATCCTGGAGGTTTTTCCCTCTGAACTCGAGAGCTCGGATTTCAGCGAGTTTGTACTTTCTGCTACTTCGGTGCATGAGACTGTAAACCTAAACTTTTGTAGGTGCAGGCAGCAGTGCATTGGGGATCTGTGATTAAATCTGCCACGGAGCAATGTGGGACTACATGAAAGTCTGAACTTGTGTGCTGCCCTGACCTCATACCTGCAGCGAGTTTTTGTCTTTCTCTGTGCTCCCCTGGCTTCCCAAGGAGTTATGGGAAGAGACAGTGAAAGAAGACTCGAGGTTGATTTAAATCAGTTTATTTGGGGTTGATTTAAATCCGTTTATTTCCTTTGCTTAGTCCAGGCTTTATTTTTCTTTTCTAATCTCTAATGCAAAAAGTAAAGCACAGATTTATAGGTTTTGACTCCCAGACTGCTGTTTGGTTAATCTGACGTGTTACTTTATTTAATTTGAAAGATTTAAAATGCTGTTTCTCCTGAAATCTTAGATGTTCCTCTATTTTGTTTTATTTAAGTAGGCTTTGGTGTTTTGCTCATCACCGTGGTATCTGCAGCTAACAGGACATTAATTTATTTTGTAAAAGAAAGTGTACTTTAAAAAAAAAAAAAGAGAAATTAATACTGGGTGTAATAACTCTGTGGGACAGTCCAAAACCTTGTGAAGATACATTACTTTGATTACGCTTTCATTTTGGAGTAATTAAATAATTATAACTGAGAGACCCAGCTCACAGCTAATTAAATTTTGGACTATTTGATACATGAAGTGAATAGGATTCATTTAGCCAGAGTAAAGACTATAAATTTTAATCTAAGAAGTCGGCTGTTTAGGAGAATTGATGGTTATTTAACTGAATCCAAACAATTTGTAAAGCATACAGCATTCCCAGTGAATAATTCATTCTCGAAGTTAGAAAAATTAAGTCAACAAAAAACTCACTGAAAATTTCAAGTTGAGCTTGAAGCCCGAAGGCAGCCGAGCCTTCATTCATTTTTGCCACTGGATTTTTTAATTGACCTTTGGTTAATGAAGCCTGGCCCGGGATGTTGCTCCTCACCCTGCCTTTGTCACTGGGGCAGCTGCAGACAGAACCACGTTAACCCCTTTGGGAATGGTGATGATATTTCCTTGCAGACCTTTCTTGGGTCCCTCTTTGTGCAGTGAAAGACTTTGCACTTCAATCCCAACCAGCAATCAAGTGTTAGGAGGTTTATTCTTATCCTTGCATTGTCCTTATTTAACTGATGACCTTGCATCTTGTTCTGACCCACTGAAAACAAGATTTTTGAATATTCCTGATGTGTCTGACTAGCCCATATCACACCAGGCTGGAAGACTTGGCCTGTTACTTCTTGTTAGAATGAAAAAATAAAATCCTTCTAAGATCACAAACCCAGAATCCAATACAAACATCTGCAGTAACAAAAATTCCTTCTATAATCACGACTAAATTGTTCCCGGGCTCCCTTGTCGTTATTGTTTTAAGCAGCGTTGGTATATCAAATGTGAATGTAAATATTATGTTGTAAATTTAGAGTGGGAGGAAAAAACTGCGCTATTGAAGCACAAGATTGTTTGGGTTGGAAAAGTTCTCTGAGACCTTTGAGGCCAACAGTTCCCCCAGCAGTGCCAAGGCCACCACTGACCATGTCCCCAAGTGCCACATCCACAGGGATTTTAAATGCCTCCAGGGATGGGACTGAGCAGCTGGGCCAGGGTTGGTCAGCCCTTTCCAAGGAGAAATTTTCCCTAATATTCAACATAAACCTCCCCTGGTGCAGCCTGAGGCCGTTCCCTGTGCTCCTGTCCCTGTTCCCTGGGAGCAGAGCCCGACCCCCCCGGCTGCCCCCTCCTGTCAGGGAGTTGTGCAGAGCCAGAAGGGCCCCCTGAGCCTCCTTTGTTCCAGGCTGAGCCCCTTTCCCCGCCCCCTGAGCCTCCTTTGTTCCAGGCTGAGCCCCTTTCCCCGCCCCCTGAGCCTCCTTTGTTCCAGGCTGAGCCCCTTTCCCAGCGCCCTCAGCCTCTCCTGGTTCTCCAAACCCTTCCCAGTTCCATTGCTTTCCCTAGACATGCTCCAGCCCCTCAATGTCCTTTGACCGGGGATCCCAAAACTGCCCCCAGCACTGGAGGTGCCCCAGCAGTGCCCAGCACAGGGGACAGTCACTGCCCTGGTGCTGTGACCACACCAGTGCTGGCACTCTCCAGGTGCCATGGCCTCGTTGCCCCCCTGGGCCGTGTCGTGGTAAAGCTGTTGCCCCTCAAAGCTGCAGCGTTTCCTTGCTTGCAAAAAAGGTCCCCAAAGCTGTGCTGGTGAGTGCTGCTGTGCTCAGGAGTGGATCCATCACAGCAAGAGTGATGTGTCCTTAAATTGTCCTTGGTCCTTCCTGACTCCCAGCCCTGTTTCCTTCAGCAGAGCTGAGCACTCAGCACAATCCTAACAGCCAGGTTTCCTAACTGGCCAGAGCCTGCAGGCAAAGTGTCTGTCTGAACATCTGTGCTGTTGTCACAGCTCTATGGTTCTTCTCAGATCAAGCTGTTTTCCAAAAATCTGGGAGTAATCCTTAAAATCCATTCAAGGGATCTGTGGAAAAAAAAAATTCTCTCGTTTGTGGTTTGCTAATAACAGTAAATTAGCTCTGCACTGGTTCCTGTTTTATATAGATCAAGATTTGGAGACCACATTTTCTTTGAGCCTTATCTCCTTATCCCACAGTACACTTGGAAGTCTTGGTGCTATAAATTAAAACAAGGTGTGCTCCTCCACTTACATGAAAATCGTTTTCTTTTCACAGATAAACAACCAGATACTGTACGGAAGAAGCCACCAGAATGCTTCTGCAATCATTAAAACTGCCCCATCAAAGGTCAAGCTGGTTTTCATACGGTAAGAACAGCTCTCATCCAAACTTCGGCCTATTCCATGACATATTTACATATTTAGCCTGTTTTGCACATGCTGAACTCGCTCAGTTCTCTTTGAAGCTGAGTAAGCCTTTTCCCTGACTATTCCTCTTGGAACAGCTGAAGAGTTCTCCATAATAATGTAAAAAAAAATAAATCTAAAGGAACTGAATGCTTATTTTAGGGGTGTCTGCTGAAGACTTGAGCTGTTCCTCTTGGGCTTGGGAGCTGCTTCTCCCACAATTTCCTGAAGTGCTTTGGGGTGGTTCAGCACAGGGTTGGAGAGGGCAGCTCGTTCATCCAGCCAGGAGGGGATGGAAATGGTGCAGAGGCTTGGGATTGCTGGGAGAGGAGCAGGGATGGGTGGAAGTCTGAAGGATTCCTTTGTGTGGGCATCAAAAGAGCATTTGGAAAGTGAGCGAGGGCTTGTTTGTGCAGAGGGGAAGCCTGACTTTGCCAAGGAGCCCTGGGATGGATTGTGTGGGAGGGAATATGCTAAAACATCCTTTCATCTGCATAAAAATTACATGTGGGCATTTTTCTTTTGCTCCGAGCATGAAAATTCTTCCTCTTTGTACGTGAATTAAAGACACCTGCATGCATTCCCTGAGCGGTTCAGGAAGTGCTGCTCCCGTGACCCTGGGCAGGAGGTCTGGGAAGGAGCTGCCTCTTTCCCAGGGCTCGTGCCTGCTTTAACACGCTGGAATTTCACAAACGTGCAGTTGTGAATAAATTCCAGCTGTGACTTTCGCTGGGCACTTAAACCCCCGTGCCATTTTAGAAGGTGGTCTTCCCACCGATTTACACATCGTGCTTGATGTTGTTTTCTATTCCTGGCTCACCCACGGCCTCCCCGTGCACGATGTGATAATCTGGGGGTGAACGCATATAAACGTGTGCAGTTACTGCCACGGCTCTGCCTGGCGCAGAGATGATGGAAGAGCAGCATTAGCGGCGTGAGGAATGAGTTGCTGTCCTTGGCAGCTCGGAGGATCTGCAGGAGATTGATGCTCCTGCCTGCGGCTCCCGTGTCGCTTTCCCCAGCCGCCGAAAATGAAACGTCGCGTCCCGCGGCTCCCTCGCCGGTATTTAATTGCGCGAGGAAAACGAGGCTGGGTGCAACTTCCAGAGGCAAAACCACAGCCAGGGGCTCCTTGCAGCCTTTCCTGGTGCTCCAGGCAGAGCTCCAGGGAATGGGCTCTGTCAGCTCCGCTTCCCGAGGACTGGAGATCTTTGGTGCGTGTTTTGGGCCATGTAGGTTCTTAGCCAAAATTCTCCTTTTCACATTGTGAGTTTCAAGACAAAAATTTATCTCAAATACTCAAGAGATACTAGAAACAGAATGGCAATACCATTGGGAGATTCTCATTTCCATCTCTAGAGTTTAAAAAAAAAAAACCAATTTCTGCTTTTAAATGCTGCTGCTGGGGTTGAAAACTTCCATCTTCCCAAGGGCACAACGTCTTGTCACTGCTCTTGGCTTTACACTGACAACTGATGGGGCTGTTTGCTCAGGCCAGGCAGCCACTGAAATAGGAATTAAAGGGAATTCTCCCACTGGAACAGCAATAAATGGGAATTCTCCCACTGGAACAGGAATTAAAGGGAATTCTCCCACTGGAACAGCAATAAATGGGAATTCTCCCACTGGAACAGCAATTAAAGGGAATTCTCCCACTGGAACAGCAATTAAAGGGAATTCTCCCACTGGAACAGCAATAAAAGGGAATTCTCCCACTGAGAGGATGTCCTAACTGGAGCACTGCCCCAAACGTGGGGAGAACGCTGATGTCCCTTGGTTTCTGATGTGTGGTCAAGTTCTAGCAAAGAGAAATTAGAGTTTCTCTCTCAGATGTGGGTTTTAAGGAGAAACAGGAATTACTTTCTCAGCTCATGTAAACTGTATTCCACGAGCCCAGTGTGCCTTGGTGCTTCCCTTTCCCCCAGCTCAGACCACAAACCCAGTGGGTGCTGCTGACTGAAAATGTGAACTGTGGCCTTTTTGTGCCCCTGGATGTGTTTTGGCTACGCTACACCACAGCAAAATTACGTGGACTGCAGGAGTAGTGACAGAAATTTGGTCTTCATGTCCATAAAAATACAAATATTCTCATTTCACCAGTGAAACACCTGAGTAGATTATCATTTTCCAGAAATACATCAATCCACAGCCTAAAAAGGTCCTGACTGAGCTGCTCCAGGGCATAAAAGCCAAACTGGTGGAATTCTTGGGCTATTCCAGCTGCCCTCTCTGATACCCTGAGGCCTTTTTAGCCTGAGGTGGTGGATGCTGAGTGATCAGTGTGCAGCTCTCCACTTGGAGGCAGGAAACAGCATCAAGGTTTTCCTATTCCTGGTGTTTTGGTTCATGTGCAGGGCAGGGGGATGTTTCCATAAACTCCTTAATCAGTTGTGAAAGGAGCCCAGAAATTCCTGGGCACAGAAAAAACCTTTCTGTGAGGGCTGTAATAACTATCATTAAATAACTTCAGAGAATCATGGAATGGTGTGGGTTGGAAGGGACCATAAAGATCACCCAGCTCCAACCCCAAATTTATTATTTTTTCTAGAAAAAGATAAAGCATAAAAGGTGTCCTCAGCCTTTTTGACTTCTTGCTAAAATCCCGAGTTACCATTTGTGCTGTAAAAATCAGTTCACACTTTTTTTTATACCCAGGTAGTGTTACAATTGCATTCCCACCCTTTCCTGGAATTTTTGCTGATGAGACACAGCGCAGGAGCTGTTGTGAGAATCACAGACACCCCCTTACGTCTGAAGGCTCCTCACTCTGCTTTACGAGCATCTTTTCCTCAATTAAGTTGACGATGATTATTTAAAACAGTTGATTTTGGCCAGATTCCAAAATAAAGGTCTTAACACAGCCCCGTTTCCCAGTGGTCTCGTTAATTACTTGAGCTTCTGAGAGGATCTGAAAGATTTGCAGTTATGGTGTCACTTTTCCTTTTTTCAGGGGGCAATAAGAGATGTAATATCTTAGTTTCTTTTTGAAATTCTTGATTCTCTGAGAGGAATTAGCCAGGTAATAATATGGAAAAGGGATTTGCTTCCTGCAGGAGTGTCTGTGCCCCAGTTCCCAAAGTAGGATGTGTTCCTCCCCGTTGTGGGTTTTGTTCATGTGTTGTCAGTCCATCCCTGTAACACGAATAATGAAACAACATAATTAGATTTTACATCCGGAGTAGGAAATCCAGCTTATATCAGAATGCTCTTTTACAGGGAGAGTGTTATGATTCAGCAAATTCAGTGTTTTTTCCATGCTCAATTAAGTGCCTTTAATCTGGTTTGGTGCTTCGGTGTTGGTGTAATAAGCAGATCAAACACAGCTGAGTGAATCAAAGTGAATTCCACTGATTTCAAACCATCCTCCCATTGTGTTCGGTCCTGTGAGTCACTCTTTGCCCTGCCTTTATCCCTTAAAAGAAAATTGTCTTGTGCTGTGATGAAATACGAGAAAAGTTGTAATAGGAAGGGGTTTTTCTGATTTAAATACATTTATACCTGTCCAGAGCCCTCCCACCCTGCAGTCTTTGCTCTGATGTTGTTTCCTGCTGATGGGGTTGCAGCTCCTCGGTGAAGGCCACAAATCTCTGTCACCCACCCCTCCTTCCATGTCCAGGTGTATATAAATAATCTCCTTTTATTTGTGGTGATGTGCAGGGGAGAGAGATCCTTCTGCTCCAAGGGCTGGGTTGTTCAACACTCCTCACTGCTGCGACTTTAATTCTTCTTTCCACACCTCTAGATGTGACATTTTCTGCTTAGTGCCACTCTCAAATGCTGCCACGCTTTAGAAATTACTTTTACATTTATTCAAAGCTGCGTAATTGGTTGTATTTTAAGAGTATAAACTCCTGTTTTTACTTGCTTTGATTGCTTAGGTTCTTTCATGTGGGAAAGCTTTATAAAGAAGCCCTTGCCAGGCCCTGTGTGTGTGTGTGCAAGTTTGAACTTTTCCTGTTTTCTGGGATTCTTTTCCAGAGCTGTTTCCTCCTCCCTGTCATTCACGTGTGGGAACAGGCGCAGAGTTCAGGAAGTTCAGTAATTTGGGCTCCTTCTGAACCTTTGATGAGCTGAGCTGCAGTTTATATGAACATGAGCTGTTCATTTCAAATACCTGTGTGCCTGTGGCTGCCTCGTAATTGAGAGTGGATGGCGAGGAAGTGGGGAACAAGACCGTTCTTGCTGTTATAAGAGAGATTTTTAGGGAAGATTCACAGCGCAAAGGTCCTGCCTTGCCCCAGCTGAAGGAGAAATTCAGCGTGCAGCTTTCCTGCAGCTCCTCCTTTCTGAAGGAGCTTCTAGAGGGAAGACAAAGATGAGAAAATAGCAGATTCTACCCTGATTTTTTCTTTCTAATTTTAATTCAACAAGCAGGACGTGGGCAATATGAGTTCACACCTGCCGGACTTTCTGTCCCGGTGTCACAGAGCAAACATTTATCCCTTGTCCCACAGCTCTGTTCCATCTAAGATGCTGTGTCACTTCACACAAGCTTTGGGGTTTTTTTCTGATTCTTGCTGTACTTTTTCCCACAAAAACCATCCACAGCCCCTTGCAGAGCTGTATCAAATGCTCTCTTAGTGCTGATGAGCTGCAAATAGTTTGGCAAGAGGTTCTTCTCCCTTAGTTCAGGACATCTGAATGTCTGTGATGACTCAACAGTTGTTAGGAGCCCCCAAAGAATAATTCAATGTGTCCTGTGATAAATTAAATTATTTAGGTGCTGGGATTGCCCCTCTGAGTGGGTCAGGTTCGGGATTTCTCTTGCTTTTGCCTTCAGCTTCCCCTCAGGCTCGCTTCCTGCAGCACGGAATGGGTATTCCCCTGGTATTCCCTTTGGGTTTATATTTGCATGTGGCTCCCTTTAGGCTTCTTTTGTACCGAGCATTTGTGGCACTTAAGTCAGTAATAAATATGTTTGTCTAAGTCAGTAATAAATGTGTTTCTCTCAGTCAGTAATAAATGTGTTTGTCCAAGTCAGTAATAAATGTATTTGTCTTTGCTTGAGCTGCAAAGGTGCAGACAGAGCAAAACATCAGGAGTTTTAGTTTTGATCTCTGAGACAGGATGGGGAATGTCCAGGGGTGCAGTTTGGACTAGAAAGAAGTAAAATGCAGTCAGGGATGAAGCCTGACCTTGAGTGTGAAGGTTTAGACACCTTAACCCCAAGCAAAACTGAGCACCAGAAACCAAGAGCAGCTTTTTTGGAGGTGGTTCTGGAGCAACTCTTGGCAAATCTGTTGAATGCTCATTTGCAGGCGCTGTAATTTGAATATGATGTTCAGACTTCTGAGCTGTCTGCCCCTGCATCAAAAGCAAATGATTGCTCCTTTCAGTCGTAAATAAATTCACATTTGAGTTGAGGACACTTAGGGAAGTGGAGAGCAGAAACAGCAATTTATTATTTGATCTGTCACTTTAAAATATATTCCCACTTTGATTCTGCTTTGAAGCATTCTCCTTTGAAGCAGCATTAAAGTATTTAAATATGTACGAGTCCTAGCAGGGGGAGATTACAAGTTGTGACTCTGAGTAACCTTGGGGTTTTTTTCTATTTTTGCATCTTTTTTCCTCCAGGGAATTACAGTAAGTGTTTTTTTATTGCTTGGAATAAAAATGACCATCCACTTAAAGCTGCATAAAGAAATTTTCCCACTGATGGAAAAAAAAAACCCCAAAGGTGTGTGTGTGTACATGAAGTGAAAAGTAGTTTGGATAATTAATTACGCCCCAGTGTGTCATGAAGCTTCTGTTTAGCAATTTTTTAGGGTATTTCTATTAAAGGTGCATATTTATATTTCTCTTTACTCCTAATTGCACAGCGTGCAGTGCGAGCTGCAGAGTGGGGTTACTTTTCATGCTGCTTCACCTGAATTATTGTCAGGAAAACTTCTGCAGTCAAGGAAAAAATCCCTGGGCCTCTCCTGTGCTGATTTATTCCTGTGGGTTGGAAAAGCACCGTGCTGGGATCGATGTCTCACGGAGATAAGAGCAGGGAAAATGTCCTTGGGGGTGAAATGCACTCAGAAATTGAGAAATGCTCATGAAATCCGTGGGCTTGGTCCCGTGCCTGTCTCTGCTGCCCATCCTGTCCCTTCATCCCTGTGCCACCAGCCCGTTCCCAGCCTGGGCTCTGCCTCTTCCAAGGCTCTGGGCACGGCCAGCAGGAGAGGTTTGGAGCCAGGACAGCGCCGAGCAGCACCCAAACAGCTCCTCTGAGTTGTGTGGCTGTGTGGCTGAAGATAAGGAGTTGAATTCACCAACCTTTGCCTGCAGGATTTATCATTTCAAATGCCCACAAATCCTGCTTGTTGCTCTGCTGGGAGCTGTTGATGCACACTGGTGTTTCTCAGTGATCAGGACATGCCAGCTCCACGTGTTTTAACCCTTCAGGAGGGAAATGAGACTTTTTTTCCTTCAGGCACTTCTGTAAAATGTGTTTAAACGCACACCAGTCGAATAGTTTATTCCAGAAATTAAAGAGGAAAGGCTTTTGCTCGTGTCGCAGTAACATGAAATAGAATAAACAGGACAAGAAATCAAACCCAGGAGAGCCACGAGAAGTCACTTCCTTTCATCTGAGAACTGTGAGGCAGCAACATCACTGATTCCTCCTGCAAAAAAAGGCTGGAGACGGATTTTGTGAAGAGCCATGAAGTGATAGGACAGGGGGGATGGTTTTCAGCTGGCTGAGGGTAGATTTAGATGGGATATGGGGAAGAAATTCCTCCCTGGGAGGGTGGGGAGGCCCTGGCACGGGGTGCCCAGAGAAGCTGTGGCTGCCCCTGGATCCCTGGCATTGCCCAAGGTCAGGTTGGATAGGGTTTGGAGCAGCCTGACACAGTGGGAGGTGTCCCTGCCCATGGCAGGGGTGGCACTGGATGAGATTTAAGGTCCCTTCCAACCATTCGGTGATGATTTGTCTTAAATGATATCACTGAAGTCATCTCTTACCTGGTTTCTTTTTACAGAGGCCAAAAAAATGCAGAGCTAATTCCAGAAACCAACGCAGTTTAAATGGCAGTCAAGGAAAAACATCAGCAAGGCAGAATGCCACTAAATTTAAAAAAAAGTCACAAAGCAATCAGATATCAACTTCAGAGCCGTCTTCTAAAAGAGAGAGAAAATGTGCCATACATCATAAGCATTTTGAAAAATAATTCACTTAAATGTAGGGAGAATCAATGTTCATCTGCTCTTCTCCCTGCATTTTATAAAAACTCTTCCAAGCTTTTACATTGAATCTTTTAGAAAGGACCACAGCAAAAAATGAACAAAAAAAAAAAGAAAAAGTGATCTGTTACATTAAAACAGGTATTGTATTTCAGTAATGTGAATGTGAGGCTATAAACAAGCAATTTACAGATGTAGAGACCATTAAAAGAGGCTAAGTGTTAGCACATCTATGGATGTGTAGGGACCATAACCTCCAACTGCATCCTCTGATAATCCACACAAAATCACATTTCCAAAGGATGTGATGTCAGTGTGTCCCAGGTGAACCTGCTCTGGTCCTGTGGAGGGCCGTGATCTGTTGGGGAGCAAAGAACCAGAGCAAAAATGAAATTATGCTGTAAGCTCTAACCCTGGTGAGGAACATTTCTCATTCTAGTGAGGGTATTTTCTCAATGAGCAGAACCAACTCGAAGTTTGTCCGTGCTGGTTTGGTGTGTAACATGTTGGGTTTTTGTTGTTGTACAGAAGTGAAGATGCAGTCAACCAGATGGCTGTCACTCCCTTCCCACTGCCCGCAGGCTCCCACTCTTCCATCGAGGTAAGGCCTGTGGGCTGTTGTTTTTAATTAGGGGCTGCTAAATTGGACAGATTAATCATAATTAGCAGCTCGTGATAAGTTGGAGCACCATGTCTAATTAAACCCGGGATGGTGAAACGCGTTGGGTAGAGCCTTGGCCTAATAAGCTTATTTTGCCCTGTGTGTTTCTTATTGATCTGGCTGTTGCTGACAGACCTGTGTGGTGTTAGCAGCAGGTATCAAACAGGTTTTGCTGTCCAGGAGGAAGAGAAATCTCCAAATTAAAACCTTGCCACCTCCTGGCTTGCTCCGTTTTCAGCTGGTCGGAGCAGTCCTGGTGAGGCACTTTTGCCTGGAATAATCTTGCAGTGCTAAAACCATCTCACTGTGGTGATGTTTTCGGTGTTTTTCGTGATTCTTGTTGCTGCCTCAGCCCCAGAGCAGACTGATTGCTCCCCTGTGCACCAGGAATCCCTGCAGTCACCACACTTGTTATCATCCCGACGTCTCGAGATGGTGTAACTAAATTTCCTAGACAAACTGCGTGGTTAGCCTTGCTGTTGCTTTTTAATTCCATTTCTACCCGAGCTAATAAAGCAAAAAGATGTTTTGTAATTCAATTGGGGTTTGGTCTTGCCTCAATAAATCCATGTGCATTGAACTCCTGGTATTTCCATGAGCGTGGCTGGGATCCCTCAGCACAGGGCACGGGAGGTAACGCTGGATGCATCCCCTGTTTGCTCTCTTGCCGTTGTTTTCCAGATTTTATTCCCTCTGATGGCTGCTCCTTGCAGGCCTGGTGCTGCACACTGCAGGAACTGCTCAGATTTTATTTGGATCTGAGGCATTTTTGGCTTTTCCCTCTCCCCTCCACACCAGCAGCATGTCCCGGGTGCAGCTGGTGCTTTATAAATTACTCTACAATTCGCAGAGTTCATTTGAGTTTTGTTGACTCTTTAATACCTGCATTTGCTCCCAGCTTTGTTTAATATTTGTGCCTTCAGGATGAAGCACAAAGCTTTGTTTAGGCACATTCTGTGCTGTGGTCAAATGACTGGAATTAAACTCTAAACCCACTCTGCTTGTGGGTTGAGTTTCCTGCATTAATGGCAAGTTCTCACTATTTACATTATATTTGTTTTATAAGTAAATGCAGGTTTTTACTTCTAGCTGGTATCTTTTCATTCTATAAAATCAACATAACCAAATATAGTGATGTTTTACAGAAGTTTACATTGCTTTCTTTGGCAGCTCTTCCTGTCTTTAAATAAAGAAAAAAAAATAACCCGATATCTTGAAATTAGATCTTCAAATATCTTTGAAATACCACGTAAATATTTAAGGTTGTGTGTTACATGCCCCCTACATGTAGCTTGTCAGATCACATTAAGAGCCTGGCTGCTGTAATGGAATATCAGGCTGCCATAGTTACCATGTTTTGTTGTTAGTTTTATTTATCCTATCTCTTGATCTTTATCTTATCTCTTTATCTTCGTTACATGAAAAGTGATAAACAGTAAATACACCTTAAATCAGGGTCTTGCTTCGTTACGTGAAGCTGCAGGACGGGGTGAGGCTGCGTTCCAGTGTGATACTGTGGGCAAGCCACCAGAAACAGAGAATATTCAATATTAATCGCTGTAAGAATATGTTTTTCAATCACCAGAAAGCCACAGAATGAGATATTTTGTTGCAGCAGTGAACAGAGGTACTTTGTCTGCCCATGTGGTGGTCGAGACATTTGAGTTATCCACTTACATGTAAAATGTCTGATGAAAATTCAGCAATAGTTTTGTTTCTAGGCCTGAAGGGTCCCAAGGAGGCCATGGAGATGTTCCAAAGGCTGGAGCCGGGCTGGGGGAGAGCAGGGGGTGCTCACCTGGAGAGGAGAAGGCTCCAGGGAGACCTCAGAGCCCCTTCCAGGACCTAAAGAGGCTCCAGGAGAGCTGGAGAGGGACTGGGGACAAGGGCTGGAGGGACAGGACCCAGGGAATGGCTTCCCACTGCCAGAGAATGGAATTAGATGGGATATTGGGCAGGAATTGTTCCCTGTGAGGGTGGGGAGGGTGCCCAGAGCATCTGTGGCTGCCCCAGGATCCCTGGCAGTGTCCCAGGCCAGGCTGGACAGGGCTTGGAGCCCCCTGGGACAGTGGGAGGTGTCCCTGCCCATGGCAGGGGGGGCACTGGATGGGATTGAAGGTCCCTTCCCACCCAAACCATTCCATGATTTTCCCGAGCTGTTCAGAGGCTGTGAAGGAAACTGGGGCTCCTTTATCATGCTGAGCCTGAGACAGAGGCCTGGAGAAATCCTCTTCCTACCAAGTCAAGATCTTTCACAGTTGATAGAGATTAATCTGGCCTTGAAGGCTGCCCCAGAGCTGTCCCCAGGTGCAGCTTTGGGAACTCCTTGTGGTGCTTCGTGTCAGCCAGGTGGGGACCAAGGTCTCCCTTTCCCGACTTGCATCCCTCATTTGCCCCCTGACACTGGGAGGCTTTAATCGTGGAACTTTCTACCCTGTCAAGCTGCCCCTTGTATGAAAGACAACAAAAATGGGTAAAACTGTCTGATTTTTCTGTTCAGCTGTTGAAGGGGATGATAGCTCTGTTTACAAGCTGTTGTCAATCCTCTCTCCCAGGAGCACGGCGGCACCGAACCCGCAGGCGGCGAGGAAGACCCGAGTTTGGAAGTTGTCATGAAAAGCTTGACAGATGAGGAATCCAGCAAAGCTGTAAGTGGCTTAGAGCAATATTTAATGATGATTTAGAAGATGGAGGCTCACTGGCTTGATTGGTTTTCTCTGCCTTTTTATTGGGGTGTTGCAGCACTTTTGTCCAATAATACCCAGTATATGTAAAATCAGAATTAAACTCAGCTTTGCATACACAGCCTGTTTTCATGAACGAAACCCTCACGATAACTTGTTAAAATACCAAGATAAGAGTTTTCATGCAGCATTTTGGCCTCTCTTGGGTTCTTGGTGAGTGAGGGGATTGCGTTTCCATTCCACGTGTGACAAACTTTAGGAGAAGCCTGGTCTGTAAATCACATTCTTATTTATATTCATAGCTCCATAAATTCTAAGGCCAAAATGTCTATTATCATAATCTAGTCTTGCCTGCTGAATAACACAGCTATAGAGTTGCTCTCAGTGATTTCTGCATTAAGGCCATAACTTGTGGTTTAATGTGGTTCTGTCAGCGTGCCCTGTAATAAATACTGAACTTCTCATGGATACAGATGGAGCTTTTTGTTGTTTAATAGGTCAGGACCATGCATTATCAGGAATCTGAAAGTCCTTCAGGGTGCGGCTCCAATCTCTTGTTTTTTGGACTCTGTGTTAGAAGTTTAAAATGAAAAACACTAAACGTGACTAAGCTGGAGGAACCTCAAAATTTGCTGAGGGAGTGTTTTTGCTGCCTGTTCCAGTTTGAGGAGTGCAGGACTTGCTGTGTGTGCCCAGTCTGTGTGTGTGAGTGTCCTCAGCTAAGGAAACCTGACATTTCAGGATATTTTCCCTCTTAGATGTCTTCTTTTCGTGTCTTTGCAAGGAGTGTCTTGTGGTTTGCAAATATAAATTCAATAAACGTAATGCTCCGTAGCCAGTGAGTGTTTAATTAATGAGTCTGCAAATTCTAAGAGTTAGGAAGTGTCATGTGCTATTCAAGCATGACAATTAATCACCCATGGATTGATTTACACCCCTGATGGATTACAAAAAGGTGGAATTGTTTCTGTTGGGTAGCCTGGTGCAGATTCCTCTGATGGGCTGGAGTAGAAATGAGTAAGAGTTTCAGTGGATGGATTTACAGGTGTCATTCACCTGGTTTTATTGGGGTTCTTACTCATCTTGGCAAGGAATTTTAGAGGGATTGCAAGGTAATACTTGAGAAATTGCTCAAAGACTGAAGTGGATAAAAATATATAAAATATATTACACAAAAGTGAACTTGTAGTGGAGGCTACTGTGCTGTGCAGCTCTTTGAGGGGTGTCAGAGGAGGGGTGGATTTCATGGGGAAAAGAAACTGCAGCAGTCCAAGGTAGGTGTGGAGGGAAAATACCTTGGAACCACAGGAAACCCAGAAGATGTTGGCAGCTTCTTTTCCAACTTGGAGCAAGAAAGAAGGGACCTGTGGAGCCAAAGGGTACAAGCTGAAAGAGGAGAAGAGGAGAGAAGAGAAGAAGAGAGAAGAGAAGAGAAGAGAAGAGAAGAGAAGAGAAGAGAAGAGAAGAGAAGAGAAGAGAAGAGAAGAGAAGAGAAGAGAAGAGAAGAGAAGAGAAGAGAAAAAGGAAAGGAAAAGAGAAAAGAAAAGAAAAGAAAAGAAAAGAAAAGAAAAGAAAAGAAAAGAAAAGAAAAGAAAAGAAAAGAGAAAAGAGAAAAGAGAAAAGAGAAAAGAGAAGAGTTGTCCAAAACAGAGCAATGGCAGAGAGGCAGGAGAAGGCAAAGGCCTTCTTAGAAAATTATTGAAATGCCTGTAGATCCAACTGCTCATCCAGAACACCTTCAGTGGGGCCAGCCCTTGGTTAGTGGTATAAATGGATGAAAAATAGTGGAAAAAGCCCCTTTCATCATTCCAGAGTTCTCTTACCATCAGGATTTTAGCACTGAAATATTTCTGAGTGGGTCTCAGTGCTGGGAGTGCTGGTGGTTCTGGCCAGAAGGAAGTGGGTTTGCGGGCACAACTGGCATTAAAATTGTGACTCTGCAGTGCAGCAACAGAGAAATTGGTGTTTTGGGGAAGGGAGATGTCTCTTGCAGCCTTCCAGTGACTGTGGAAGCAAAAAAAAAAACCCCAGTGCCTTGTTTTTCATAGCAAGATGGTTGCTACCAGAGCCTCAGTGCTACTTCAGCGTTGTTATTGAATTTCTGTCGTATGCCAGGAGAAATCAGGAATGTCAAAGTCAACAAGTAAGATCAAGTTCACTGAGTAAATAAAAAGTATGTGCTTATCAGCAGAGATCTTCCACAAGTATGTGCAGCTCAAAGCACGGGCAGGATGTCTCACCGAGAGACAGCTGTAATAAAAGGAAAATTTAAAAATTCACATCATTCTCCATTCATCTGGTGCTGATAAATTTGTCAGTCTCTCCCAACATACTCTTTGTTGTCACTTCATCACTTTAAAAGCTATGAAGTTGTATAATGGACATCATTGTGGGCTTGGATGATAAGGAGGGGGAAGGAAAACAACTTTGTTTCTGAGCTGGAGCCAGGGGAAGCGTGGGGCAAAGTCTGTGTGTTTGTTAGCTGAGGTTTGAGGTGGCCTCAGAGAACGTCCTGGGTTTCTGAGGGCTGGAGAAATCTGGTTTTCCGTGAGGTGTCCTTGGAAAAGAATCGACGGAGGGGGCTTTGAGATGCCCTTGGAAGTTTTAACCTGACAAAGGTGAAAAAGATGAAACAGAAAACACATCCTTGAAACAGAAAACACATCCTCAAAACACTGGCAAGGAGGAGGAGCCATGTAAAAATGCTTCTGGATGGATCTGAGGGGTTGGGTTTGATTAAACCAGTTGTGTTGCAGGCTTCTGCCAAATCCTGGGTGTATTTGGTGCTTGTTTTGTTCAAGTACCTCTAGCACAGCCTCTGTTAAAAGATCAGGGGGGTGTGAAGGTGGTGCCTGGTGCTCACTTGTGGTGCAAGACGAAGCTTCGGTTTTGAGTCACACATCACCATGAGAAAGGGAAGTACGGAGCAATTTTTCATCGCTCATTAAAACAATCTCTCAGAAAATGACAAAGCAGCCTTCCCATTTCTCCCCTGACACCTCAGATAATACAATGAGATCACCACTTTATCTTTTTTCCTGTTATCCGTTTGGATAATGGTTGCAGTTGTAGAGTTACAGCAAGCCTGCAGAAAAATTCGAGGGAGGAAAAAAAAAAGATCCTGTGGGGGTTGGCGTGATTTAACATAATAAAGCTGCAGCAAACAAGGCCAGTATTCTCAAGCTGAGTTACCTACAATTCTATTTACTTTTTTTCTAATGTATAAATTGTCATCTTAATTAGAATTTTTTTTTTCTGAGATGCAGAGTATCTTTTGAATATTTGAAAAAGATTTGAAGTTATCTTTTGAAGTTTCTTCTTTTCTGCAAACTGGGCCGTTTATCAGATGTTTTTAATATAGAATAAGATAATTAACTATTACTGGGCTCAAAAGTGGCCTGAGTTTAGTGAAGAGCTAAGAGGGGAGGGCACTGTAACTGTCTGGAAGCAGCTGTAGAAGTAGGAGATAAAAATACATTTTTGTGTATTGCAAAGGTGCAGGAAGAAATGAGGCTGCAAGTGGAGCCCGTGATTGAAGTGCCATTGTTGGAGATCTTTTTAATGAGGCTGGAGGACGCATTTTAAGCAGTTGCTTTATTTAGGAGAGCCAGAAAAGGAGGGGGAGGAGAGAGCAGCTGACTCCGAACCCCTTCCTGCTGAGGGGTCCCTGGGCACAGCCTGGGAATTGCTGCTCCAGGCATTCCAGGGCTTCAGATTGTCCTGGACGGAGCAGGTGGGAGCATCTCCTCCCCCGAAATCCCTCCTGTGCCCTCCCTGCCCTCAAACCTGAGGGGGTGATTTTAATAACTCCTGACATTCCCTGTGCTCACAGCAGCTTTTCCTCCTTTAAGTTTTGGGCTTCAGCTTTGTTTGGTGCTGCAGATGGATTTACGTGAAGAAATCATGGAATTGCAGACTGGTTTGGGTTGGAAGGGACTTTAAATTCCATCCATCCCACCCCTGCCATGGCAGGGACACTTCCCACTGTCCCAGGCTGCTCCAAGCCCCATCCAGCCTGGCCTTGGGAACTGCCAGGGATCCAGGGGCAGCCACAGCTCTTCTGGGAATTCAATCCCAGCCCCTCACACCCTCCCAGCCAGGAATTCCTTCCCAATATCCCATCCACCCCTGCCCTCTGGCAGTGGGAAGCCATTCCCTGGGTCCTGTCCCTCCAAAACATCCCTGTGTTCCTCTAGAATCGTCATTCTGAGTTTTGGAGGATATTTTACTGAAGCTAATGAGACATTTTCAATACACCTCACTTTTTTTTTTTTACCCTTGTTTTTTTTTTGGCCTTTTTTTTTTGGACTTTTTAGGATGTGAAATGTCAAGCTGACATACCAGCACCGGTGGTGGCAGATCAGCAGGAGCCAGAGGAGCAGCTCCCAGAAAACGTACGTGAGTTTAGGAAAATGTTGGTGTGTTTATGGTACCCTGCAAGGGAGGCTTCTGAGGGCTTGATTTGGTTGAAGATCGAGTGATTTATGGAGGGATGGGGTTAACTGGGGAGACATTAAAATAATGTTATTGATGGAAACTTAAAAAATTACCGGCTCCTCTTTAAATGCGTGGAATTTTTTTGTTTTCCTTGTATTGACTTTGAGGATTCAGTGAGGCACGATAACCACAGCTGATGCTGGTGGCCTCATCATACCCTGCCTGTCTGTGCCTGGTCACTGATTTCGTGGTTTCTGCTTTGCTTTCAGGTCCTCAACCAGATCAAACAGCCCAGATCTTCCACGAAAGCCCCAGGGAGCTCACAGGAGATACCCCTGGAGCCAGCACCCCCCTACCTTTCTCCAGAGGCAGAAGTCACCAGCCGTAGTAAGAACCATTTTTTCCACAATATAGTGCATTTTTAGTACCCTAACCCAAGATGGATTTTGTTTTCCAAATAACTTTTGCTGAAGTTTTTTTTCCTTTGAGCATCCAGTTCTAAATTATTTTATAAAATTTTTGTCTTTTTCTCTGATGATTTTTGAGAGCACGAAGGTGTCTTCACTTGTTTTTCTTGACTTTTACGTACAAAGATGATCTTGTGTTCGATTGAAGTAGAAGGAAAGACAGTTTGGGACATCCTGGCCATTCCGTGGTGCTGGAATATATGGAATATCCCTTTCCATCATGATCTGAATTGTATAGGTTAAAAGTGAACTAGATGCCCTCACAGGCATTTACTGGGAGCATTTACTTCTAGAACTCAAATCACTCTGATTTAGAGACTTCAGGAGTGACTCAGAGAGGTCCTCTAGCTGAGTTTTGTTACAGTGAAGAGCAAAAAAAATCTTAATTAGTTGTCATATAATTCTTTTGATCGTTCTCATTTTCTGATTGTATTGTGTGATTTATTTCTCTCCCCTTTTCTGTTCCCAGGTGTCTTCCCAGCTCCAGTGCCCGTGGATCCAGCGACGTGTCCCATAGTCCCCGGGCAGGAGATGACCATCGAGATCTCCAAGGGTCGCTCAGGCCTTGGGCTCAGCATCGTGGGGGGCAAGGACACTCCACTGGTGAGTTTCTGTTAAAGAATGTTTGCTGCAGACACAGTAAATGGAAAATAATAATGCTTTTAATATATAATTGCTCTAATCAATTGTTCAGGACAGGGAGGACAAACCAGCAACTATAATCTCCATTTAAAAATCGGTAATTTTGCCTTAGATCAGCAATTCCTGAGTAAATTATTTGTGTTTCAGAGGTTTTTCAGCTATGGTCAGAGGTTGCAAATAAGTTTTCTTTTGTGAATCGGGAGTTGCAAGCAGGTAAGTTACAGAATTTACAGGCTGGAGCAGAAATTAATGTTGCAGAGGTAGAGCTGCCTCAGCAAGGATAACACCTCTGTCCCGAGAGCAGAACTGCTCAGTAGCTGTTCAAACAAACTGTGATTTATCTGCCTGCCAGCAAAAGCCCTTGCAGACCAGAGGTAAACCAAAGGTAATCTTTTACTGTTTTCTTTGTCTTCTGCCTTAATCTGCCTCTTGGATACGCTGGGGTTTTTTTAAAAAAATGATCTTCAGATGAATTGAAATGCATCAGTTCAAGTGTGAGCTCAGCAAATCAGTGATGCTGAACCCCTCTCTGCCTCCTCTCCACTTCCCGTTCGAGAGGTGCTTTGCAGCAGCGCAAGAGGAGCAAGATTGGGCTTTTCAAATGTCAGATTCGGTGATTTCAGTAAACAAGGCTGCTGCAGAGGTGTCTTTGCCGGGTTCTCCTGAATTCCCCGACACGGAGACACTTTAGGCAGTGGAGCTACTCTGGTACGTGCAGCTACTCCCCAAAATATCACAGAGGGGCATCATCAGACATCAAAGTGCAGTGAGTGGCAGCAGGTACAGACAGCTGCAGTGTAGTAGTCTCCTTCCAGACAAAAACAAAAACAAAACAAAAAAAAACCCCCGAAAACAAAAAAAAAAAAATAAAAGGAAGGAAAAAAGTTGAAAGGAAAGAAGAAAGGAAGTCAGAAGGAAAAGTAAAGTTGACTCTAGGCTGGATCTTTTACAGCATTAAAGCTGAAACTGGAAAAAGTTCAGGTTTTGGTCCCATTTATCCCAGTCTCCAGTTATGCAGAGTTGGGGTGAATTGCTCTGTTTCCCATGGAGATGGAGCTTGGGTTTGTTCTCACTCTCTCCAGCCAGGCACAGTTTTGTCCCCAGTCCCCCCTTTTTTGTCAAGCTCCTCAGTGTTGAGTAAATTCAAAGAAGTTGCTCAGTGTTAGTCCTCTCCCTGCTTTCTCATTTAACTGGAATTTGGAAATAATACATGGCAGTCTGTCAGATGCAATATGGTGTGTGTCTTTCAAGACATTTTAATATAAATAAATGAAAATTGTAAATAACTGCTTTGCAGAGCAGATGAGGAAAACGCAGAGGGTTTCATTCTTTAAATCAAGTAAATGGTTTTGGTTAAGTATTATGCTTTCATTAGTTTATTCATTAAAGTGTCCTCCTAGGAGCTGATTTTAAAAGTCAGTGCACTGGAGTGCAGTAAGTGAAACCATGAAGGGAGGGAGGTCCAAGTCACCACTTTTCAGATCCTCAGCTTACAGGACTCACCTGAACGAGCCCCTGTTTCTTTTCATGGCTCTGAATCTGCTCGTTGAAAGGCCAGAAATGGTGTTTCATAGGAAACCAGGTGCTTTGGGGAAACCCCAGTCCAACCTGAGCCTTTGCCATGTGCAGAGACCCTCGCTGGGATTCACCGTGACTTCCTCCTCCAAAATATTCCCTGCAAACCCTGCTCCTCCAGGCAGGAGCTCAGGGTTGTGCCCTCAGAATCCTGAAAGAGTTTGGGTTGGAAGGGACCTTAAAAATCCCCCAGTTGTACCCCCTTGCCAAGGTTAGGAACCCTCCCATTTTTCTTTCTGCTTTGTGCTTCTCATCTCCTCCATATTATTTGGATGCCTTCCTTTTTGGTTTTTCTTTTTTTTTTTTCTGCCCCGGAGTCAGAAAACCTTTTGTGAAGAGTTGAAACCGAGTTCACGTGACATAATGAGGAGTAAAAGCAAATCCTGCTCAGGACTGCAGGAAAGTTTCTGTGTCTTCTGAGCTTCATGGCTTGGAGAGAAAATACAACAAAGCAGGCCCGTGGAGCTGAGTGATGGATCTGTCCTGCTCTCTGCCATTTGGTTTTAACTCACTTACACAGATGGACATCCTTTGTACTTTTAAAAAAGTCAAGATAAAATAAGTTCATCGGTTCTGAAGGTCTCGTTGTGTGGCAGGAATTGTCTGTCCAAGACCCCATGTTTGCTGCAGTGCAGAGAAATTAGGATGAATTATAATTTGCTTCAGCAGAAGTGCCTACAAAGGCCTCAAGGGCACGACCCCCAGCTCCTGGGATCTCAGGAGGAATTTATCAGCCGGGAATGCTGCTGCTCAGAACGTGCCAGGTCTGAAATGGACGTGTCAGGCCTGCGAGGGCCTCACCCGTGTGGTACCGAAATGATCTAAAAATGCTGAGCTGAGGGTACTCAACTGCAGCTCACGTGGGATGGGAAAGCTCTCTCAGAATGTTTTATCTCTTCCTTGAGCACAAGATGTACAGGCCCAGCTTTTGGAATAATAAATCTGGCAGCCAGGGACAGGCCGCTTCAAAATGAAATATAGAGTGTAACTTTTTAAGTCATAACCTCAGGAATCTCATCAGGAATCACCAAGCAGAGACTTGAAAAATACAGCCTGTGAGCAGGGAGGTTAATTTGTTCAGGAGGTTGGAAAGTGATGTCTTAACCCCTGTGAAATGTTTTTGGGTGAGGAGATGTCCATCCCTCTAAACTCCAAACCCTTTCCAGTGGTGCATCATGAGCCTGGAGTGGGGCTCTGTGCTCGGGGACATGTGCTGGCAGGGAAAGCTTGGGGAGGAGGGAAGGATTGTCCTTGGGACTTCTCTTCATGTTGATCCTCAGCCCTGGAGCAGTTCTATTTCATTTCCCTCTAAGAGATGATTTTTTTTTTTAAGTAATTTTTTTCTTCACTCACTTTCATTTCACCTTCCCATGTACCCCTGAGAGAACACAACACATGGCCTCTGCTTTAAGGCAATTAAAGTGCAGAGTGGAGCTGGCTGAAGCACAGGGCTTTCAGTTGGTGATTTTTTTTTTTAAATTTTTTTTTCTGGTTGTAGTCCAATCAAGCTTGTAAAAGGAACCTCAGAGTGGGAATTTAAAACGGGGGAAATAAAGAAGTTTTCAGAAACATCCCCAAAATGAGGTTTGAGGCTCTAACAGGAGATTTTCATCTTAAATCCTCAGAGGACGGGGCATCAGGGAATTGTTTTAGATTGTACTTCTCCAGAGGGCAAATGGGGTTTGTCCGGAGAGGTTGTGGGTGTTGAGCAGGGCTTAGATCAGCCTGGCCCAGGGGAAGGTGTCCCCTGGCAGGAGATGGAGTGAGATGGGCTTTGAGGTCCCTCCCAACCCAAACCATTCCGTGATTCCCTGAAATCCCAAACCCAGTATGACCCCAGAGTGGGTGAACACTGCTTCTCTGAAACCCCAACCCCATTATCACCCCAGAGTGGGTGAGTGCTGCTTTTCTGAAACCCCAACCCCGTTATCACTCCAGAGTGGGTGAGTGCTGCTTCTCTGAAACCCCAACCCCATTATCACCCCGGAGTGGGTGAATGCCNCCCATTAATTACCCCAGAGTGGGTGAGTGCTGCTTCTCTGAAACCCCAACCCCATTGTCACCCCAGAGTGGGTGAGTGCTGCTTCTCTGAAACCCCAACCCCATTAATTACCCCAGAGTGGGTGAACACTGCTTCTCTGAAACCCCAACCCCATTGTCACCCCAGAGTGGGTGGATGCTGCCATGTCTTGTCCAGTTAACAGCTTGCAGTGATTTTCCTGACCCGGGATATTGGATTTTCAGGGATTTGATCTCTGGCAGCACATGGAAAAGGCACATTTTCCTTGCAGGGTGGGAGCACTGCTCGGCTGCCAGCTGAATAATTCAGTGATGGCCGAGTTGATTACTGGTGCTTATTGACTCTGCCTTTGCTGCCCGGGTGTTTCAGACACTCAGACAATGCCAGAGGGGATTCTGCAGTTTCAAGGCTGCTTTTGGGGATGTTCCTCCAGGCAGGGTTGTCGAACTTGAGTGGGAGGTTCAGAGGCTCAGCTGGGGCTTGAAATCACAGCTAATTGCTGAAGAGGCACCTCTGATATAAAAGAAGATTGCAGGGGCTGTAACTTAGGGCTCTCTGGAGGTGGAGTAGGTAGGGGGTGGTCATTATCTCAACCTTGCACAGAAAGGAGGAAAAACACTTTATCCTGAGTGGGTTTCGTTGTAAACAACATCAAACCTCTTATGCGGGATTTTTTATACCGAGTTGTCTACTTTGAATGTGATAAATCTCCTTTTTGTACTTTTGCTTTCAGCTGACTTGAAGAAAAAGCATTTTTTAGGCAGTTAACGAGCTTTAAGGTACTCCATCAGTAAAATAAAGTGATCCACAAAGGCAGGGAGCTGGCACACAAAAAAATGACAGGATCTGCCTGTGCTCAGCTAGCAGGAGTTGGTGTGAGAGCTGCCAACCCTGGAGCTGGGGAGCAAAAAACTTCCCTGATCCCCTGGGTGAGCCCAGAAGGATTTCTGGGGAGCTTCCTGGGGGTGGGATGCAGTTTGACAGGAGAATATTCAGATTTGTTCTGTCAGTCCAGGTGAATCATCCCCTGAACGAACCCCATCTGTCACGGGGAGGGAAAGGGAATAATCAGGAAAAGTGTGACTCGAAGCTGCAGCTGTTGGAGCCGCGGTGTTCGCCCCTGGAGCTGCGAGGGATAATCACCCTGTGAGGGCTCCCTGCTGCCAAAATCCAGCTGTTCCTGCTGCAGAGCCAGCCTGGGAGCTCTGCTCTGTGCCCTGCTGCTGCCTGTCAGCACCGGGGACCCTCCTGAGCACCAGGGCTCTGCGACTCCTGCGCTGCTGAACAGGTTCCCCCTTGGCTGAGCTTCCATCCCGCCCTCCCCACCTCAGTCATGTTTAAATCCAGGCAAAAATGTCTTTATCAGGCGCAGACAGACGACATCTGAGCGATTCCGCAGACAGACATCCCGTGCAGCCACGATTGAGAGCGTTCTAGTGAAATATGCTCACCTTGTTAGTACAAATGAAAAGGGAGATATTGGCCTCGGGAGGGTTCCAGCAATATATGGGCTATAGATGCTGTTAAATCCACCACACAATGAAGGGAACAATGGAATGAAAAATGGGAATAGGAGCCCGGAGTTTTTAATCGTGGCTCGGGTGTCGTACGGGGAGAGTCTGCGGTTGGGAGAGGGGGGAAAAAAATGCGATCCCTCCTAAACCCTCGCCCACATTTATAAAGCAGAAGGCAATTTAATGACAGGGTGGTAAATGCAGTTAGCCTGAGATTGTGAGGAATGGCTGTGGCTCCTGCTTGGATGATGCTGCAGTGGAGTTGGTGGATTCATCATCATTCCGGGAGGACGCTGGCTTGCGGGAGCATGACAAACCCGAGCTGCTTTGTACATGAGTTGTCACAAAAGGGAATTAGGGCAGTAAGTTCTGCAAATCGTGGCTTTGATGGGTCTTTGGCAAGGCTTGAGCTGATGGTGGGGCCTGCTTGCGTAGCTTGAAGGAGCTGGTGTCCTCCAGGAATGTAAACCATCCATAAAATTTAAGTGAACAATATAGAAAAGCAGCAGGACCTGTCAGGACGGACTTCAGGAGGATTCTGGCTGCTGCTGCCTGAAATCCCTGGCCTTTGGCTTCCTGTGTCACACACATCCAGGACCTCATGCATTCTTTATAACCTGTGCTGTGCTCTGGACACTGCAAACTTTCTTTTTTTTTTTTTTTTTTTTTTTAAACTTAATAAAATAATGAGAGTGAGAGAGTTCAGGTTTTAATATGTCATTCTGTGTTTTATTATTCCCTCTAAAATGAGCATGTATACTTTTTGAAAAACTTTGGTTTGCTTTGGCATGTGATTCACAGGAACATAGCTCTTTCTATCATTCTGACTTAAGTCATATATTTTTACACTAAACATCTTATTACCTTAGTTTTATTATTTCAGAATCAAAGGAGAGCTTGCAAATGTCTATGACTGCAGAGCGAAGGAATGTTAATGAATAGTGCCATTGAATTTTCAGGTTTTAGCTTTTCTGATCTTAGAGAATATAACTGTAAGCAAAAATATTATGCAAGCTGAATAAAATTTAAATAAATAAGGACCAGATGTAACTATAGGGGCCTATAAAATGTAATACAAATACTATCCACTTCCTTAAAATAAATCTGTATTTTAGTATGAAAAATTATATTCATATTGATATTGTGGATTAATCTTTTTTATGAAAGTTGGCAAGTGAACGCCATCTCTTGCTAGGGCTTGCTCTTAAATGGGAAACAGACCTTTTGTTTTGACCTTGAGCGGGGCAGTTTCTGGGTCTCTCTCGTGCAATGTGAGGCATTTTTGCATTAACGCAACGGTAGATTTTTAAATTGTGCAGTTTTACTGCAGCAGCGCTTGGCTTAGGGTTTGGGGTGCCTCTTAATGGTTTGGGAATGCCAAAAATGGGAAAATCCTGCAGTGCCAGGAGGAGGCATTTGCAATGCCCCAGATAAACCCCTCTAAAAAAACCAGATTATTTGCTTGGGTTTGACCTTCACCCTCCCTCGCTGAAAAGTTATCTTGGAGATTCCATTTAGGCTGCAAATGGGAGATCAGAGATCACCACGTAGCTGCTGTCATTTCCTCCGCCTGCAAGCAACCAGCAGCTGGGTTTGTTTTAACTGCCGGGAGATTCCTGCGTGGGGCTCCTTCTCCAGTGAAACTCACTGTGCAACCGAGCTGATTTCTGCTTTTATCTGCGAACCAGCCCGTAAAAAATTGAAATTTTTACGATTTTGCTACTCTGGACAAAGTATTACAGAAGTTGCAAAGGAAATAACTAAGGGTGTTGTGCTTGCCCTGGGAAAGAGATAAATCCCTGATCCTGCAGTCAGCAAAACCCCTTGCAGAGTTATTATCCTTAATAATGCTACTTTAGTGTAGCATTCGTAGCTGTGTGGGAAATTAGTTGGAAATGTGTAATGTTAGCTTAGGAAAACACCACTTGTCAACTAAATCAGAAAACCTCTTTTCCAGAGCGTGGTTTGAAGTGCAGTTTACTCTTTGTCTTCCCCAGGAAAAGTGCCCTAATCCATACAGAAAGCTTCATTCCGGCAGCAAATTTGTGATTATGGTTGGTGGGGGGATTCATTTCAGTCCTCCTGTGCTGATTGTTGCAGCTCTCAGTGGGGAGGGTTCACCTTCCCTCTGTGAGGTGCCCTTGGTTCTGTCCAGGAATGCCTGGAGACTGAACCAGCTCAGCAAAGCCAAGCTCAAGGCAGAGCTGAGCTCAGTTAAAGCAGCAGGACTTGCAGCACTGCAGGGCTGTTCTGTACTGTGCTGGAAGCCTCTTTAACACAGTCTGGACCTTTTTCCTCAAATCAAACCCAGCCAGCACCTGGAATACGGAGATTTCTCTGCTCCACTTCTTTTGGAACCACCTCTTTGGCATCCTGATCCACCTTTATCACAGGGCACAACTCCTTCACAGTACCCTTGCTGCTTAATATTTGTGCCTCCTTCACGTCTTGTGTGCTTTTCCTCCCTCACCCTCTATTCCCAGCGTTCCCAGGAGCAGCCTGGCAGATGTTTTGCAGTGGCTTTTCAGCTGAAAGCTGCTGCTTGTCCTGCTGAAGAGCAGCTGCACAGTAGAAAAGAAACGCTGGCGAGACTGGCTCGGGAGCTGTGAACTTGCAGAAAACATGTGAGCAGTCCAAGCCTAAAGCCAGCAGCTTGTGAGCCTTCCTCACCGTGGCTCGTGCTCCTGCAGGCTCTGAAGGATCACTTGGGCAGTGATTTTCCTGGTCAGGAATTTGACTTTGCCACCTTCCTCCCAAAGGCTCAGGCAGGGCCGTGCTGTGTGATGCTTGCCTGGGGTCTCTGCCATACCAGCTCCTGACATTTAAGATACAAAGATTAAGCTGTCAATCTGCCTGAATTTAATTCTCAGCGTTAACGTGTCTGTCTGTGCCCTTTGCTGAGGGGCGAGCGTGATATTCTTCCCCTCACAGGTCTCTGAATTGTTGTAAATCAAGCAGAAAAATCTCCCCAGCCTGGGGAGGGAGGTGAGATGCAGCTCCCTGGGAGTTCAGGGTTCCTCCCCTCCTCAGAGGAAGGGCAGTGCAGTGCAGATCATGCTGTGCACCTTGCACAGGCTCTGTTTTCCAGAGGTGGCTGCTGATTTCTGTCAGGCACCTTCCCTCGCTGTTCACTCATTCACTCTGCACCAACTTTGCTCTTCCAGGTATCGACCAAGAGGCTCCATGAGCTCTCCTCCTTCTCTGCCTTTACTTCCACAGCCAAACCCTCATTTTCTCACCCCTGTGCCTTCCCTTTGCTCCACAGCTGTGCAATCACAATGAAATTCTCAGTCAGAGCAATTCTCTGCTGGTGAGGGGTGTAGCTGTCCCGCAGCTCAAGTCTGAGCCCTACAAAATACTTTCTCTTTGTGGCAGGTTTGCTGACCATTTCTGCTTCTGAACAGGTTTGGGGCACATCATATCCCAACCAGACGTGCTTGTGGCACGTTTGGGATCTGTTCTGCCTTGCAGGTGATTTTTGTGGCCGTGCCGTGCAGTGTCAGTACACTCAGCTGCATTTCCTTGCACTGCAGGCCCTTCAGTACAAACATTTCTGAGCCCAGGATGGCAATCTCAACAGCAGCAGAGGAATTCCCCTCAAGTCTGTCTTTATTTCAGTGTTTTTGTGGTTGGACAGTCTCAGTTTTCACCTGCCAGCGTGGGCTTTGTTTAGCATGGAGAAACAACTGTTTAGATGGCTCGTGTTCCGCATCCTTCCGGTCTGTGCAAGAACTGCCCAGCTCTCCAGTCATTCCCCGTTTGTGTAATGGTCCCAGACTGTTCTTTGTCAAAATATACAAAGATTAAAGCCCCAGTTTGTTGAATGGATTTGTAAACTTTATGAAGTATGTGCTTTCAGCAGCTGGGTATCTTTTTTTAAACAAGCGTGTTCTTGATACAGGAGTGTTTTTATTTCCCCTTCTGCACGAAGGGTTTTTGCGACTCTGCCAAGCTCAACCATGGAGAGCCATAATCTCTATGAAACTGGTGGTGAAAGGAGGTGGGGAGGGATGGGAAAAGCTCTCCAGAGCCACCATGAATTCACAACCTCTGGCTGAACATTGACACCACTTTCTCTTCATCCCTCTTGATTGATTGATTCTGGACTCTGTAGGCCGTGATATCAAGCACACATTGAATCTGAGGTGAACAGGAGCTGCGGATACCCAGAAACCAAAATCTATCCTTTAAATAAATGTGTTGTTTTAGCCATAATAGATCTTATTTTTTTCCTGAGGCGCTGAGAGGGGTGTTCCAGCTTCAATCCATGCCTGTTGATAGAGTCATTACAGCTTGGGGCCTGGTTAGATGCCTGGAGTATGACATCTCATAAACTTCTTTAAAATATTGATATGATTAAAAATGCTCACTGACATCAGCAGTTTGGTTTTAGTGATTTGTCATGGATGGTCAAAACTAACAGAGTCTTAGCCAGACCCCACTAGATCCAGTGGAAAAAAATTACTTCTGGGTTAAGCACTTTGAGCTGATCCCAGGAGTATCAGAGCAAAGAGATCTGTTTGCCATGGCACATAAGCTAAAGAAAATTAAATCTGATATTTATGCTTATGGACTATTTAAAAAATCTTTACAGTGCATCACGGACACATTGCTCCATTCTGTTTTTAATCGATTTGATAAGGCTGGTTCAGCTACACTCCTTTAAAAAAAATAACCTGCTTAAGAAAAACAGTGTTTTGGCAGGTCAGAGATGTTTCCTTCTGCAGGGTAGGCACAGGGCGAGCAGGAATGTACCTTTTCATGCCATGTGTATTTTTAGCCCTAGGTCTGGCTCCTCACACATGCAGGAACTGCAGTGTGACACTGAAGTGCTGCCTTTTCAAATAGATGCTGCAGATTATCCAAACTGATAACACTCGGTGGTTGCTGAGGCTGAGCCTTCGGTATGAGCAGTTTTACATTTCATAAAGCAGTGCTGGGGCAAGCTGGTGACTCCAGGTTGGTGGATGTTTGAAAAGCAACCACAGATGGAAAACAAACTTCGAGAAATGTGATTGAAAGGTCCTTGCTCAGAGGTGAGGAAATACGAGATTAAATCCTGTCCAGAAAGGTTTAATTTGACCGTCCTGTGTACATGCCCAGTGTGCTGTTCTATGGTTTTCCCCCAAACCTCCTGGTTATCACTGCCCTGGTGTGTCCCAGGTGAATGATGCTTCCTTAACAAGCTGCTCAATATTTTATGTTCTCTTGTTGGCCACTTCTCTGTTGATTTGGAGTAACACCATCACTTGTAAAACAAAGGTAAAAAATACCCCAACCCCAACCCAACCAACCAAAACCCCACAACAACCCAAACCCCACAACAGGGGGAAGATCTAAGACACATAACAGAGGCTGCTGAGAGGGACATGCCCATGTTACTCCATTCTGTTCGGATTTGTTGCTTCAGTTATTGCAAAAAAACCCTG
This sequence comes from Pomatostomus ruficeps, assembly GCA_013400735.1. NCBI lineage: Eukaryota > Metazoa > Chordata > Aves > Passeriformes > Timaliidae > Pomatostomus > Pomatostomus ruficeps. The sequence goes on along the minus strand of VYZT01033104.1, from coordinate 48,448 downwards.
CAGTTGCAGTGCTGTATATATATATATATATATGTATATTATATTTTGTATTTTATTTTTTAATCAAACCACTCTTTTGCTTTTAATTACTGGGTACACAGCTCGCAGTGTTTCCCCTTCATTTCTGCAGATTGAAATCTCTTTTCCCCCGTCTGGGACTCTTGTATCAGCTGTAATCCCTTTGTGGTTACGATCCTCCAGGCTTTTCTCAGGGGCTGCTGTCCGTGTATCACAGGGAGCCTGAGGCACTGGTGCTGTGCTCCAGCAAGTCCACACCATTCCATAAGTCGGAGTGGGAATGAAAGGGAATTGTGCTCTGGGTGTTGCCGTGATCTGAGCGTCACCTGAAGGGCATTTGAGTTTTTCTCGCTGTTGAAAGGATCAGGAGGCAGCAGGGGCAGGGGGTGAATTGGTGATGAGAGAGGTGGAATCCAGCAGTGTTTTCCAAACACAGAGGCACCTTTTCCCAGCCCTGCAGCGATTCCCTGCCCTGCTCTGGGGAGCCATCACACAGCGGGGTTTGCACTCTCCAACCCCACCACCTTTCCTTGGGAGCGCCGTGGGGAGGCTCCTCTTTGGCTTGTACATCCAGCTGGTGGGGACTTCACAGCAGCAGTCCTGGAGGGGTGTTTGAGAGAGGTTTATCCAGTGCCCATGTGTGCAATTAAAACTCACCCCATGTTTGCCCAGAGCCAGCGCTGGCGGCTCAGCTCTGAGGCCGAGGATTTGCTGGTGACGCCGAGGAGAGGAGCAGGTTCTGCACGCTGGAGCATCCCATCCTGCCAGCTCAAGCACTGTAGGATGTTCACCTATGGCTTTTTTTAAGGAAAAAGTGAAAAAAAAAAAAGGAAACAAACCAGAACAATGCAAAGGGAAAGCACCAGCAAGAGAACAGTATGTTCTTTGTAATGCTTTTTCTTCAGGGACATCTATTGCTGGCAATAAGATTAAATCACTGAAACCTTCCCTGAAGCTACATCTGCCACTGCCTACATTTTCCAACCTCAGTAATAAACTAACATTTGCCATTGTTCCTTTCTTCTGGATTTCATTTCTTACAGATTTAACCAGCACTATTTACCACAAGGCATTCGGCTCTTGCTTAAAGCCGAGGTTCAATGCCAAGTCCCTAAAAATATTCACAGCTCCAAAGAATCTGGTTTTAAATAATATCATTAAAAGTAGACGATATTAATACAACAGTTCACACTGAGTTCATGTGCTGCTGATGCCAATGTACAAAAATGATGGAAGAAGCTCTAGACCAGTCTACCCTGATGTGGGGAACATCCTTTGTACCTTTTTACCAACTTTTGATTACAAGAGTCGTTTTCTTATCCCAAAATACTGAAAATTTTAGAAAACTGTGTTACAGTCTTGCTTCCCCTGATGTGCAGTGCTGTATTTTTTAACTTTGGAGCTGGTGGGGAGTGTGGGGTGGGTTGTGGTGGCCTTTTGGGGGTGTTTGGGAACAGGATTCATGCCACTGCCTTCTTCCCACAGGACGCCATCGTGATCCACGAAGTTTATGAAGAAGGGGCAGCAGCCCGAGATGGCAGACTTTGGGCTGGTGATCAGATTCTGGAGGTAAATGACTTTATCTCTGTCTGTGCTTGGTTCTGGAGATTTGTTTTCAGTTCAGCAGAGGTCCCTTGTAGGTTGAACAGGATCCGCACTCGAGGCTTCTCTTCCGTCACCAAGAACGTCCTGAAAAATTCATATTTCCTTACGTATTCATATAAACTGAAGGTACAAATTGAGAATACATTAAATTTAATTGAGCAAGGCAGTTCTTGAATTACATAGTTCAGCTGTCATGTCCAATAGCTCCGTATTATTCATCTCTTTAATCTTTCATTCGGAGGCCTGCGCTCCCAACGCCGCTCCGGTGTCTCTGCTCTGCCTGAAATCCAAATGTTGAGCTGGGATAATGGGGGGTGAGGAGGAGAGTGTGGCTGTGGCATCCCTGTGAACATTCCTGTGAACATCCCTGTGAACATCCCCGGAGCATCCCTGTGAGCCTCCCTGCAGAAGCCACCAGCTCCCCCAGGCCACGTTTTATCCAGCTGGGGCATGGCTGCTGTGAAGAAATGTGGTGTTTTTCCCCCCAGACGAGCACGGGAGAGGTGGAGGGAAAGGGTTAAGAGAGAAGTGTTGGTCTGCAAATGAACCTTGCGTCAGGCAGGGGTTCGCTGGCGCAGCTGCTTTGCAGCTCTGCTGTCAGCTCAGGACAAATTCCCAGCATGGCCATTAAGGCCTCGGTGTGTAGGGTTAGGAAAATAGCAAGGGGTACTTGGGGAGTTGGCTTTACAGCTCTTGCACTGCAAATATTTTTGTTAGCATTGAGGCTGAGTGTTGTTTTGGTTTTATAAATAACGGCGCATTAACAGAGCCACGGTAATTAGGGGGTAACAGTGGGGCAGGTTAATTAATTCTTCTCTGGCCAAACAGGAAAGTGCTGATGGTTGTGGGCCGTAATATTGTTATTGAATCAGCTTTTAAAAGCTGTATTAATCAAAAAGATGGCTGAATTAGTTTCAGATTAGTGTGATAAAGTACACGGGGGTGCCCGTGTCGAGGAAAGAATATCAGTGCACTTAAAAATAAATGTGTGCAGAATTGGTACAAAAGAATATAATTGTTACAAATTAGGCTTAATTATCATAGTGTGAAATTAAGTATGATTGTACCTTCGCATATATCTTAATGAAAAATTAATTATGATTGTAGCTTTGCATATCTAGAAACACTGAGAAATATTTTCACTGCCTTAAAACTTATGGAAGTGGATTAACATTTGTGGTTATTCTGTTACAGTTCATGCTACTTCCTAAAGAGACTTCAAAAATGTCCGAGTATTGATATGTTTTGGTATGGAGAAATAAAATACGATGCTGTTGACAGAATATTGGCCAACACCTTAAAGGGCACCTGTGGGTCGGGCTTGGCAAAATTAGGAGGTTAAGTTTCACATTTCAATAGGGGTTTTTTTAATGGAACATTTAAGCTGAACTTCTTGCTGAAATGCTGAAACCTTCCGGGTTGTGGTAAGAGAAGTGCAGCTGGGTGCTGCAGGAGCGGTCTGGTGTGCCATCTATTGGAAAAAAGGGAAAATCACCGTTCAGCACATCCTGCCTGGGATTCTCTGGCCATTTATGTGCTGGTGTTTCTGGTTCCTTCTGGTTCCAGCTTGGTGATGTTTCAGAGCTGGGGGAGAAGGAATCTGAGTGCTGAGGTGCACAGGGGGCTCAAAGGAGCACTTTGTGTGGTTGGAGAAAAGTGCATTGTTTGTTGTTCCAAAGGTGAAACAGAGGGGAAGAACACCCAAAACTCCCAATCCCAAATGTTCTGATCGTTGGGATTCACCCCAAAGTTCCGAGCTCGCACTCCACGGAGACCCAGGAGCCCTCTGGAAAATGGGAGCGCTCAATTAGAACACCAAGGGGTGTCAGACTGACAGACGTGTGCTGTCACCCACGGGCGGGGTGTGATGGAAATGTCACTTACCCGTGTCACTGGGAAAGCAAACCCTGATCGTTGCAGGTGAACGGGATCGACCTGCGGAACGCCAGCCACGAGGAAGCCATCACGGCGCTCCGGCAGACGCCCCAGAAGGTGCAGCTGGTGGTTTACAGGAACGAAGCACATTACAAGGACGAGGAAAACCTGGAGGTTTTCTCTGTAGACATCCAAAAGAAAACGGGCCGAGGGCTGGGGCTCAGCATAGCTGGGAAACGGTAAGAGAGGCTCCCACCCGACAGCGCTTCCAGTGAGAAACATTTGGGGTTTTGATGTATGAACGATTGTGGCCATTAAATGGAATATGAAATAAAGGGGAAACTGCACAAGGAGCAGAATTTTGTATCTAAATGTGTTCCAGGATGCAATGGGGCCGTGGTTGTGGCTCATGTGGCAAAACAGCAGAGCTGAGCAGTGGAGGCTGTTCCTGCCCAGGAGAGCTCCGGGCACGGAGAGGGAATCCCGTGCGGAACTGGGGGCTCACTCTCCTGTGGCAGCAGTGTAGCTGTCTCGGGGCTTGGAGGCCCTAACCATGGCTTTTCTGATGTATAAACTGGGGGATAAAGCTTCCTCTTTCCAGGATGTGCCTTTGCAAATGGATTTGGGAGTTAGATTGAGCTCGTGCTCAGTTCAGAGGGACCGAGGTCAGTGGAGGGTGAGGGGCTGAGTTAGACCCAAACCCTGAGCAGTTCACAGTGGCTGTGTCACAGTTCTGGGAGTACAGAGCGGAACCTGAGATACAGAACCATTGGAAAAACCCTCCAAGGCTGTCAAGTCCAACTTTCGTTGGGTGTCACCCAGCCCAGAGCTCTGAGTGTCATGTCCAGGCCTTCCTGGGACACCTCCAGGAATGGGGACTCCAAACCTCCCTGGGCAGCTCCTTCCAATGCCTCACAACCCTTTCCATGAAGAAATTCTTCCTGATATCCAACCCAAACCCACCCTGACACAACTTGAGGCCGTTTCCTCCTGTCCTGGCTCTGCTCTGCTGTCAGGGAGTTGCAGAGAGCGATGCAGGGGGAGCTAACAGCAGCCTAATAAAATGTGACTTTCTCCTGATGCATCTCTACACCACTGCGATTAGATCACTCAAACCGGAGCACTGATAGTTTTAATCTTCCTTTGCTCGAAGAGATTTATGGCGTGACACTTGTTCAGTGTTGGAGTCGCCCTCCTGTATTGCCAAAAATAATTTACTTTTGCAATTACACAGCCCCGTGTCGTTATCCTGCCAGCCTATGGTCAGCAGAGCTCCTGCAGCAGGTTTTGGGTGGCAGTGTTCAACCCAGGTGTTGTGAGCAGATTGTGGGGTGGGTAATTAATTTAGATTATGTAAATTACCCTGCAGATGGTAATCACAGGCTCCAGCCCTCCTGTTTTTACTTCTGTGCTGAACTTCCTGTGCTGTTCCTGAACCCTCCAGGGTGGGGATCCCCTCCTTAGAGGGACCCCAATTTCTGGGGTCTGTTAAACGATGCCCAGGTATAATTCAGGGTGGGAAGTGTTGTGTCCTTCAGGTGAAGGATAAAAAATGCCAGATCTTGGCCTTGCAGCTGGCACCAGCTCACAGCACAGAATCACTGAATCATTGAGGTTGGAAAAGCCCTCCAAGATGGTTGAGTCCAGCCTTTAACACTGCCAGGTCCACCACTAAACCATGTCCCACCAGGAGATCATTTAACTCCATTTTAGTCCAAACCTCGGATTTTTATTCCTATAAATGGTGTTTTCCGTAAATCTTGGTGTATCCTGCAGTCAGAAGTAGCAGTTCCAGGGGAAAGCAGCGTTAAATATTAGCACAACATGCTGTGGTTTTAAAACTCATGGATTTTTTACACAGCTGAACGGGGTGTAAAACTGGTTCTCCCTCTGCTCACAGGTTTCTTTCAATGTCTCTTAAATGCAAGTAATCTAAATTGGTCTCCCAAAGAATATTGGATTGTGTAATTAGCCATATGCTTCTTGCATTGTTAGAAATGGAAGTGGAGTGTTTATCTCTGACATTGTTAAAGGAGGAGCTGCAGACCTAGATGGAAGATTAATTCAAGGAGATCAGATTTTGTCTGTAAATGGGGAGGATATGAGAAATGCCTCACAAGAGACTGTTGCCACCATCCTTAAGGTGAGTACAGAACTCATTTGGAGATATTGAATTGCAGTTACTGACACTGTGCAAGGTAATTATCCCCAAGTGCTATTTACCATACACAGGACAGCTCCAGCTGATTACCGAGACAAGAATTTCATTTGAAATAACTCGGAGCTTCATTTGAAGTCACTTCTCTGTGTATTCCTAGGAATTGGCTGATATGAAGCAGGAACACACAGACACATTTCACATTTAGGCGTTTATTTGACAGTGCAGTTGTGTGTCTCACGTGGTAGAAAAACACTTGGAAACAGGAGAGGCAGCACAAACCAGAGCTGGAATAAATCTTTAGCTTTGCTGGGCTGACCTGCAGCTATGAAATGACAGCTGAAATCTGGTCCTGCCCAGCTCTCCCATCTCCCAGGAGTGATTTTACTCTGAAATTCGGGGAGAAGTTGCCTTTTTCCGTGGCTGGTTGGGGTGGGATGGCCATGAGTGCCTGGGGAGGCTGAAGATCCATTTCTGTTCCAAGCTGCATCTGGTTCCAGGGCTCTCCCCCTGCCATCCCCACCAGCGTTTCTGCACGTGATTCCTTTCATTCTTGAAGGGAAAGGTTAATTATTTCCTTGCTTTTTCCATTCAGGGTTGGTACCTTGCCAAAAGTTCACCTATTTAAGAACTGGGGATCGGTGGTACCAGGGTATTTTGTTAAGTTGGATCCATATGGGTTTAAATTCACCCTTTTCTGCAGCATTTTTTCCTCTGAAGGGACTTTCAAATGTCTGCTAAAGAGTTTGGGGCTTTTTATTTGTTTTTCCTGAGTAAATTGGCCATCAGTTTGCAAGGGGGAGATTCATACTGAATTCAGCAACCAGGAGAAAGCTTCAGGACAAGCCTAAATCCACTTTTTGTATTGTCTAAATACAAATGTTCGTGTTTTGCAGCATTCCTTGTGGTTTTCTTCACGGACTTGTGGTGCTGAATATAAACATAACTCTCTCCAGGAGAGCATGAAATATTATCTGTCTACTTAAATTGTACATTGTGGGTTTGTTTGGTTTTTGGGTTTTTTTTCCAAGTGTGCCCAAGGCCTGGTGCATCTTGAGCTTGGGAGACTGCGAGCTGGCTCATGGCTGTCCTCACGGAAGACATCCCAAAACAGCCAGGTTAGTGACAAATTCCTCTGTTTCAAGTGGAGCTGTGGAGGGCAGGGCACAGGGATGGTGCACAGATGTGCACGTGAGGCTCATCCTTCCACAGGGGTGGGGAAAAAAATATTTTATCCCCATAATTTTCTGTGCTGAGCTGCAGCTGAGGTGCTGACGGAGTAGAAGAGCTGGTTAATGTATTTATTGCTGAAGGAGTGTCTTCCCAAGGCACACCAGAAATCTGTAATATCTTTCTCAAGTGACGATGCCCAGAAATGTTTGGGTTTTGAGGCCTGCAGGAACGGCTCGAACGCATTTGCTGCAGCTGTTTTGTCTATCAAAATGAGCCAATGAAACCGAGCTGTGTCTCTGCCTCTCTTACAGCAGAACCACAGGAGAGCTGCTCTCCTCTCCAAGAAAACACAGAGCAATTTCCTGCTTCGCTTGCTTTTCACCTGAAGCGAGGACAACAATTCATTTTTCAATCAGAGCAGGGCCCTTCCCCTCTCCCTGTGCTCAGACACAATTCTTGGTGTTAAACCAGCGAGGGAAACAAGGCACAGGGACTGAGAAAAGTTTTGTTTAATGGGTTTCCCTTCTGAAAATCGACTCCTTTGCCATTATATCTGAGGTGCCAGTGTCTCTGAGAGGGTGGATCACAGCAGGGTGGGCTGTTGGGGGTTTTGACCCCTTTCTGCCATGGGGAAGCTGCACATGAGGGGATCCAGCACTAAAAGAAGGGCTGGTTTTGGAAACGGAGAGGAGGAGCCATAGGAGGCTTAGGGGGGATGTGAGTTAAAGCAGAAATATTTTTAAGGAGGTCTGGAAGAGGCCTGTCCGTGAACAACCCCAAAAAAGTGCCAAAATTATTGCAGCATGGCGTGATTTCTTCACTTTCTGAAGGCCAGCAGTGATCCAGGCTGGCTGGAGGTACCAGGAAGGGCTAAAGCAATGTGGGAACAGCTGGGTTAAGCCCAGCTTTTAAAATATTGGCTGAATAGCATTGGAGAAACATCTGCAGTGCATGCAGCAGGCAAGGAGAGATGAACAACAGAGGGAAGTTGCACTGATTGCATTAATTCAGCAGTCAAGGAGTACATGTTGTTCTGACCATTGTACCAACGTGAAGCCTAAGCAAGAGCAAGGTAATCAAAAAGTGACAGCCAAAAATTACCCACCTGGTTTTACCATGTGAAGCCCAGGCTGAAAGGGAAGCAAAATGCCATAAATCTAACGTGGGTCTGGGTAAAAATTCACATCAAATGACGTCATCCCCCTTTTCTGTAGCCTAAGAGGCTTTTGCAGGAACCTGGTAATTCCTGCATTTCTTTTAATACAAGAAATCCTAATCTCCCGCATGCAGAGTGGTTTGAGAGCCTTCGTCTCGCTGCTCTGAGGTGACTCGGTGGTTTTGAAAACCGAATAAATGTTTCTCACCAAAACCCTTCCAAGAGTTACAAAAATCTTGGCAGGTGATGCAGCAAATCAGCTTGAACGATTTGCACAACTGCAGGCACTGCTTTAGGAGGTGCTGGCCAAGAGCTTCCAGAACTTTTGTCCTCGCTTGGCTTTTCTCTGGGTCCACTGCATCCCTTGGGCAGTGGGAATCAAAGCCTTGCGGTGCAGGACAGGGGTTTCTTTCACAGGCGTTGCAAATGTTGTCAGCTGGGCCATGAGCTGGCACCCAGGGGTGGAAATTGTGCCGTGCCTGGAGTTTGTCACCGACAGCTGCACCATGGTCAGGGGGATAAACGTGTCAGGGCTTTTGAGTCACCAGCTGATGGGTTTGGGGGAGGAATCTCTGCTGGGCACGGACAAGGATGGCCAGATCTTTGTTTTGGATGAGGCAGCCCAGTTGGAAAGGTCTGGTCCTCGGTGGAACCTGTTCAGATGCACTTCCTAGATTGATAATTGGTTTTCCTCGAGGGGCAGAGTGTGAAGATAAAAGGCAGATAAGGAGAGAGGGGAAAGGAGGGAAATGGAAAGGGCAACAGGAGCAAGCAGCTCCCTTTGGAGGCTCTCCCTGTGCCAGCTTCTGTGTTCTTCTGGAAATGAGAGGAGGTTCTTGGGCAAGTAGAAGGAGCAGGGGCAGTTACAGCACATTCAGCTAAAACGCCAAGGGTTCCTGCCAGGTGACAGGATGGGTGTCAGTGTTTGCTGTCCCCTCCTCGTGTGAGAGAGCAGCTGTTTGCTGCCCCATGCATGCAGGGATCCATCATCTCCCCTTCTCCTGAGGTGTGGGGACACCCTGAGAACAGGGGAGCACTGCCTGGAGCCAACCTGAGCAACACCTGAGTGTGCACCCAGGGGTCTGCAGTGCTCTGAGCAGCACCACGGGATCTCTGAGCTTGGAAAATCCCCCCAAGACCATCAAACCCAACCATCCCCAGCACTGCCAAGCTCACCACTAACCCCTGTCCCAAGGGCCACGTCCACACATCTGTTAAACCCCTCTGGGGACGGTGACTTCACCTCCACAGGCAGATTTTGGTAGGTTCCCCCTCCCAGAGGGGTTTGCACTCGCGTGGCCAATGTGGCATTTCCAGCGTGGCTGGCACAGAGCACAGCTGCGCCCGCCTGTTGCAGGGTCTGGTTTTGGGTTCACTTTGGGGTTTGGCTCACGGGTTTTTATTTGTTTTTCCCCTCAGGCGAGCCAGCAGAGCGTCCATGGCCACTTCCACCCCGCGCTCGCTCCTGTCCTCTCCACTTTGCAGAACTTTGTCAGCACAAAAAGATCCTCAGCAGACACATCCCAGAGGAGCTCAGGTACGAGCTGGGCACTCAGAGCAGCTGGGTGTGATTTGCTTCATTTTTGGGCTGCTTTAAACGCCAAACCCAACACTCCAACCTATTTTTCCTGCCCAGAAGATGTCCCACAGATGCTTTCAAGGCCCGAGCACTTCCCAGATGACGTTATTTTGGTGTCAGCTGGAGAAGAAATGGCTCCTCTGCTCCAAGAGCAGAATTCCTGTGCCCTGCTGCTCCCCGGCACCCTTGTCAGGGGCTTAGCACCAGCACAATTCCCGCGTTAGGAACGCTTTTCTCAGGGAATAAAGCTGCCACCACTTCCTTTCTATCCTTGCTGCTCTCGAGTGCATGAAGGGGAGTTTGTAATGAGAGAGTCACCGTGCCCAGTTTGCAGTTTGCAGGTTTAGCAAACACTGAATCCATGACCTGCAGCAGCCTGGGGATTGGTGCTCCAGGAGCTGGGAGTCTCTGCTCACGTGGGCAGGAGGAGAAGACATCTCTTCTGCCGGTTTGCAGGCACTGGAGGAGCCTGGTGGCTTTTGGGCAGCCTTCCCTGGGCTGTGCGGACCCTGCAGCACTGATTGGGGTTGTCCTGACTTGGGGTCCCCAGGGTTGAGCTCCCCAGTGCCACAGACCTCGGCTGCCCTGCTCCTCCTGCATGGATGTGGGGAGGGCTGATGTTGGGACATAAGAATTGTGGAGTTTTGGAGATTAATTCTGCCAGCCTTCCAAAAAGGTCTTAAGATAATTTCATTAAAGCTGATAAAGTTAGGGGTGGGTGTAGCAGAGCCTGAGACCTCACTACACCATCAGCTTGTTGGGCTGAAAAAGCTGCAGTTTGAGCAATGCCTCTGAAGTCCTTCTTTTCCTTTTTCCTTTTCCCTTTTCCCTTTCTCCTCTTTTCTTTACCTTCCGTCCTCCTCTCCTCTCTCTCCTTCCCCTTTTCCCACTTTCCTCTTCTCTTTTCCCTGTTCTTTTTTCTTTCTCCTTTCCTTTCCTTTCCTTTCCTTTCCTTTCCTTTCCTTTCCTTTCCTTTCCTTTCCTTTCCTTTCCTTTCCTTTCCTTTCCTTTCCTTTCCTTTCCTTTCCTTTCCTTTCCTTTCCTTTCTTCTCCCTCTCCTGTTTATTCCCTTCCCCTTTTTCCCCCCTTTTCCCATTTATTCCCTTCCCCTTTTTCCCCCCTTTTCCTCCCCTTTTCCAATATTTTGACTACTTTTCCACACCCTGTGACTGGATGCACACCAGCCCGACTTCCTGCCTGTCCATTATTTACCAAGACGGCACAAAGGGGAAGAGGAAATCCCTGGAAGCGCAGCATTCCCAGAGCCCTTTGTGCAGGGATGCCGTGATTGAGGAATAACAGGGCAATCTTGAATTGAGTGAGGGCACAGTCGGGCTGTTCTGCAGGCTGGCAGTGCTGCTGTGCCACAGATTGTGCCCGGGTGACAGTGGCAGTCACGGTGACACCGAGAGCCGCAGGGATTATTCCACATTCATCCTTCCTCCTCCTCCTCCTCACGTGAGCAGCCCTGCCTGCCTTGGCACAGGAAGGCTCCGCTCCTGCCTGGTGATAACTCTGCCGAGGCAGCAAGGGACCGTTGTCACCTGACAGTGTTATCTCTTAATTATATTATCTCTTAATTACAGAAGCTAATTGTTTGTTTCTTTATTAGCAGGAGGCGATATGGGCCCGAGGACTGTGGAGATAACGAGGGTCAGTGAGTTATTTTCTCTCCGTTCATAAAACCGACTCCTTTCACCGAAACTGTTCATTTTTGAGGCATTTCTGCCAGGCCAAGCTGCATTATTTGTGTTTGCAGTGGGATGTGGGGTGTGTGCCTGTGCTTTGGGTGAGGAGATCTGTGTGCCAGACCCATTTTCTCCCCGTTCCACAAAGTCAGTCACTGCCATCCCCTGAACAGGGACCTCTGCAAGTTGTTCCAGCTGCAGGAGTTTGGTTTTGCTTCGTTTCAGGGCCCAAATGATGCTCTGGGTGTCAGCATAGCAGGAGGGAAGGGGAGTCCCCTGGGGGACATTCCCATCTTCATCGCCATGATCCAGGCCAGCGGAGTGGCCGCTCGGACACAGAAGCTCAGGGTGAGTACTGGGGTCCTCAACATCTCCTGTTTCATCTCCCACATGTCCCTCGAAGCCTCGAATACTTCAATGTCTGCTGCCACTGATAATCTCTCTCAGACTACTCTGCCTCTTTTTATATAAAAACAAAATTAAAAAACCCACCCCAAAAACCAAATCTGCCTTACTCTTCCCATCTTGGGAATAATGGCAATTGCTGCCCGTATTGGAGAAGTGATGTTAAGAGAAAGAACTTAAATGCACTTGTAGTGGTCTTGGAGTGTCTGTGTTCATCCAGACCCGGGCAGGGCAGCAAGGGGCTCTCTGGAAACCACAGGTGTTTTGGGAATTCTGGACTGGGCATCACTTAGAGCTCAAACCAGGTAGAAACCAGATCAGAAATGAATTCTTTGATCTTAAGGCCGCTATAAAGAAACAGCAAAATGAGGCACTTGTGTCAGAGCCACAGCACGTGTGGGTTTCCAGGGATGGCCGTGGTGAACTCTTCCAATTTTGGGGAGAGTTTCAAGGAATCCTGAGTGTTGAAAAGAAGTTATTATGCAGCTCCACATGCTTTGGCCCACGAGATTCATTAGGACATGCTGCTACACTCATGCCTTGTCTCTAATGGAATTAAACAGTGGCAGGGTCAAGATCATTTCTGTGTGTAGGAAGAAGAAATCATCCAGGTTAATTGGATTAATATCAGAAGTTCCTGCTCTCCTATACGACATTCAGCATGTGCTTACATGGTCTGGAAGAATATGAACTTCTCTGCACACTCAGGCACAAATGAATCCTTTCTGGATGGGAGGGCAGCAGTGAAAATCTCCCTCTCTCTCTCTGCTTGCAAATAGAAAGAGTAAAATACAACCCATCTTTGTTCCTCTGATCTTATTGTTGGTGTTCAAAAAATCCGTATTGTCCTCGCCCTGAAGAACGGGGAATGATCACTGGCAGTGCAGAATCCTCACAAAAGGGATCCTGCAGAAGAGGAGCGTGACTGTGCAGCGCCGAGTTCACGAGGAATTTTAAAGCATTCTTCATTTTAATTTTCCCTAATGCCGGTAATTTTCCATTGCTGTTGTACTTGCAGGTTGGAGATCGGATTGTCAGCATTAATGGGCAACCTTTGGATGGGCTGTCTCATGCAGATGCAGTTAATCTACTCAAGAATGCTTATGGGAGCATTATCCTGCAGGTACGGTGATAAATTGAACATGCAGCTGCGTCAGGGTAGATAAATGGCATTCAGGAAGGAAAAGAAAAACACAAAAAGTCCTGAGCATCCCTGGCACGAGGCATCACAGCATTGCAGGGTGCTTTGCTGGTGGGAATTACACAGAGCGGGAGCAAGAAATCATTTCCATTCAAAAATCCTTTCTTGCCATTCATGCAGGCTGTGAGCACGGCTCTGGAAAAGCGTAACAAAGAGAACGAAATAACTTGTTGCCACACGTGATAAATCAACAAGCTTCCAAGTTGTGGGGTTTGCTGTTGTTTTTGTTTTAATTGGAAGTTAACTAGGAACAAGAAAATGTGTGTGTGTGTGTGCTGGTGATGTAATGAGACACCCACAGGGTGGTTTCCTTGTCCTTGAAAGAAATTCCAGCAGAATTTAGGAAAAATTATGGCATCATCACTAAGGCAGTGCTGCCTTATACTGATTATTCTACAGGTAAAGAATAAAAACACTCAGGAGAGAAAACAATTCTGTCACTGCTGTGTTCCTCTGTAGCTAAAAGGGACATCTTCTGCCACATTGCTTCGAATTGCTGCCTGCCACTGTGTTGATCCATAGTTTATTTTTATGTTTACACAAAGAAATGGGGGAAATACTTGCCAGAGAGAATTCAAAATTCTGCTCGTTTGCAGAATTGCTGCAACAATCGGAAAACAAGCTGAAGGCACCACAAAAATCCACTCTTAACTCTCTTTATCATCGCAGCATTTTGGATTGGAACGCATCCTGAGGGATTTTTTGCAAGCTTCCTGCTTGTATTATGACACAAATGTGACTATAAAAAACGGGGGGGAGAGGAAGAAAAAAGGGAAAAAAAGAGGCAATGAAATGATAATAAACTTAGTTTTAGACTTGCTTATTCTTTGTTTTGTCTGCCCGTGAACTGCTGACCCGGTAAGTGATGAGCCAGTTCCAGAGCAGATGGTGTTTTGTGTAGTTCCATTGAAGTCAGAGGAAACACACAGATTCTCACCAGCTGAGGATTCTCTGTCAAATTATAGTTATCATATTGTTACTAACGTCGAGTGATTTCACTTCTCGTGTCAACAGTATTCCCTGAATAGAAAATGAGAGCTTGCTGCAGAACCCAAAATTGCTCGTCTTGAAAGCTGTAATACAGCTCAGCGTTGCACCTCATCAAGGATTTAAAAATATTCCTGATGGAGCTCTCTGGCACGGGGTCGCTCACACAGACAAAGGGGTTCTTCTAGAAACGCCACTGGGTTCAAGAGCTGCTTCTGGAAGTGCCTTTGGGTTTGTCACTTGGCTGCTTTTTCCTCCACATTTTGGCCCTCTGAGCTTTCTGCCTCATCAAAATGAGCTTGAGAACCCTTTACAGAGGATACAGGTTTATTGGGATAGCAGAGAGTCTGTTTTCCTCTATTAAAAATCTGTCACGGGGAGGTGGGATGCTGTATTTTAACACCTGGAGTAGCGGCACAGCGTGGGGACAGTCCCCTTACCCGCCAACCCCAGGTGCTGCTCCGCCACCAAACCGCTCCGTTTTTTACCAGAACAACCCAAACGGAGCGATCCTATCGCTGTGATAATCACGGCTGATGTGCCATTAAATAATTCTGGTTATTATCAGGGCAGGCCGCTTCGTGGCCAACGGCTCTGAAAGGTCAGATAATTGTGTTCAGCGGGGTGGAAAGGCTGATTATGGGAACGTCCTGGGAAGGGGTTTGCAAATGCTGTTTGCAAAGGGGAGATTAAAGGTCTCGGGGGAACAATCATCCCTCTCGGCTGTTTTGATGCCTCAGTTTAATTTAATTTCTTTTCTGCAGGTGTAGTAATGAGATAAGGGGGAGCTTTTTTTTTACGAGGTTGTTGAACTCTGATACGTTCTTGCTGCCAGCTGAGGATTTTTGAATATAGGTTTAGTTTTGCCCCTGTTTTATTGAACAATAACAACAACAACCATGACAAATCCTGGCTGGAATTCCTTACCCTGATGCCACGGGAAGGGAACTTTGGTGTTTTCTTTGCTGGCTGGGCCAGGTGCTGCTCTCATCTGCTGGACCCCCTTCATTAGGGGAATCCTGGAACCCAAGTCCTGGGATGCAAAATTTGCATGGAAACCTCTTGGTTCCGTCACCCTCTTGGTTCCAGATGATTGGGAAGAGGGAAATACTGCAATACAAGTGGAAGCCTTGTGAGCACTCATTTAAAACAGATTTATAGAACAAATTTTTTCACTCTGAAAAGGGAAGTTTTCATTAAGCCATGTTCACACCAAAGAGAGGAAAAAGTACCTGCTCACTTCAATAAAATAAGGCCATAGCTGGAGGAAATATTGGAATTACGCTGCCTGGTTGTTTTTCAGTGTGCCTGAGCTGAGCTCCCGTGCTGCAGTAAACGTCAGGCAGAGAAGAATATCTCCTCAGAGGGAGATGGAGTTAGGGGATAACCACAGCCTGTACTTGTTGGGAAATTGATGTCCTTTCTGCTGTAAACACTTCAGACCCAAACCACCTCGTGGTGGTTTCTTTGAAGTTTTTCCAGGGGGGAAAACAAAAGCAAATAAAATATTAGTATCAATGAAAGGTTAAAAAGAAAAAATAAGGTTAGTGCCAGGGTCCTCTCCACTCTCACAGGAAGAATTCCTTCCCAGTATCCCATCCATCCCTGGGAAGCCATTCCCTGTGTCCTGTCCCTCCAGCCCTTGTCCCCAGTCCCTCTTCAGCTCTCCTGGAGCCCCTTCAGGCCCTAGAAAGGTCTCTGAGCTCTCCCTGGAGGCTCCTCCTCTCCAGGTGAGCTCCCCAGGCTGGCTCCACAGAAAGGTGCACCAGCCCTGGCAGTATCATTCAGGATGGTTTCAAAATCATAGAGGACCCAGAACTGGGAAGTTTAACAACCCCGTTTGTTTTCATGCTAGAAATTCAGAAAAGTCGAAATGAAGAATTAATTTGTTCCCTACTCAGCAAACAAATGAATCTGAGGTGTTTCCAGGTGTTTTCCCTTGGATCTTGGTGTTCTCTTAAAGGTTGTGGTGGTTTCTTTCAAGACCAATCGTTGTGTTGACTCTGTGTCCTCAGAAAAGTAACCTTTTTCTCTGGATTGTCCAGAAACTCTTCTCTGCTCAGTGCCTGAATGATGGTCTTGTGAGGGCAGGAGAAAGCTTCAGAGCAAAATTTGTATTTAACCCTCAGAAAGGTGGCTGAAAGTATGGAAATATCTGTGAATCTCCCAGAGATTTCCAGGAGGTGTAGAAGGCATCCTGTCTCCCACTGTGCAGGAGGGAGGCAGTCACAGAGGTGCTGTGTCCTGGTGGAAAAACAGGAATTAACGCATCTCTGACCCCAGATTGAAGAGATTTAAGAGAGTAGGACTGGGCTGTAAAACTTGCTTGGGGGGTGAAAAGTCAACACCAGATTTTCCCACCAGCGTTTCCTTGCACCCCTCTCGCGCAGGTGGTGGCTGACACCAACATCAGTGCCATTGCCAGCCAGCTGGAGAGCATGTCCACGGGCTGCAGCCCCAACCCGCCCTCTGAGCACCCCTCCGAGGATCCCGAGTAAGTTCCTGCTCTCCTGCACAGCTGGGCTGGGTTTCTGGGCGAGGGAAACGGTGCAAGGAGGGCTCTCCCATTGCTTCTCTCTCATTTTCCATCACCTTTAAAATGAAAACTCTGTGACCTTCCCCAAGCTGATGATGGCTCGTGTGTGTCTTTGCCTGCTGACAGAAATTGCCGGAGTAAATGAGCACAAAATGTGTTTCCAGGCAGTGCTTCTGGGTGTTTTTCAAGAAAAAAAAATCCCCTTTCTTCCCCAGTGTTGTGCTGACGTGGCAGTCCTGCCCTTGTCCATTGGCTTCCTTGTCTGGAAGGAGTTCTGATCATGGCAATTTGAAATAATTTCGTAGTGGCAGACAGATGCCAGAGGTGTTAAAAACACCTTTCAAAATGTGTCCCAGAACTGTTGTTGTCTTTTCAATCTTTTTAGCTTTACAATTAAAAAAAAAAAAAAAAAGTCCAGTTAAAACCATTCCTGCCTGCAGCACTTGTGTGGTGATGAAAGCTGGAGGGCCAGCCCTGCCATGCATCATTCTCCATCGTGTGCTTTCCAGGGCAGCCTGGAGCAGCCCAGTTTCCATTTTGAAATTCATTTGGTCTCCATTTGGGCTCGTCGTCTTCATTATGTTCTTCATTTTCATTCTGTGGTTGATTCTATTTATTTTAAGAAGCTGCTGCCCTTCCTCAGGGGGGTTGAGTGTAAAAGTTGAGCTATTTGTGCTGCATTCTGTGGTCTTACCATGTGAGATACTGGTTTTATTGCTGCTCTCAGAGGAGAACTGCTTGCTTTACAGAAGGATTTCTATTCTTTTTTCATATCAAAGCAGCAGGGAAATTTGGAAGTGAAAATATGAAGCAGAATTTAGGTAGGTCCTAAAAGATGCAGAGATATTATTCAGCTTGGGCTGCACCTTTAGAGAGGTGGAAGATGCCAAGTGGCTGTCACAGAATCATGGAATGGTTTAGGTTGGAAAAGCTCTCTCAGATCACTGAGCCCAACTTCCAAGGCCACCACTGACCCGTGTCCCCAAGTGCCACATCCACACAGCTTTTAAATCCCTCCAGGGATGGGGATTCCACCACTGCCCTGGACAGCTGGGCCACTGCCTGACCACCTTGTGTCCACAACAGTTCTTTGTACATGTGTAGAAATTACTAATTTCAAATTTGAGATGGATAAATTCATATGAGTGGCCTAAATCCCACCAAAAAACCTTCCTGTGCTCAGTGTCGGCAGAGAAAACCCCTGAAGAGTTCAGGCCCAGCTCTGGAGTTACAAGCACAGGGATGTGAGGATAATATAATATAATAATTTAAAATAAATTTTTTCAAGTGAGGAGCTGGAGCCTTTGAACTCTGGGCTCTGCAGGAATGTTGCAGTGCAAGGATCGTGGTTTGTGACTGTGTGACAAAGCTCATGACAGATAAATGTCTCTGCAAGTGTTCCTTCTGCCTAAAGTCCCCAGAGACAGCCACTGCTGATCTAAGTGATATTTGTTGTGTTTTCAGAGCACCTCAACCTAAGATTATTACTTTGGAGAAAGGCTCTGATGGACTGGGATTTAGTATTGTAGGGGGGTATGGAAGTCCCCATGGAGACCTGCCCATTTATGTCAAGACTATATTTGCCAAGGTATCTTTTATTTTTTTTGTTTTCTCCCCTTTTTTTCCTGTATTATCTTTAAAAATAAACCGAAGATTTGGCTTGGGTAATATATTATTTAGCAGAAAAGCAAAATGTACTGCTTGAGTACATTGCTGTGAGTTAGCGGGCCCAGAACTCACAGCTGGCTTCTGAGTTTATATTTCATATTACTGGTGCCTGAAAGAAGACACTTTGTCTCGGCAAAATTGCTCTGTGTGCTTGGGAAACTCGGGTTTGCACATTAAAATATTTATAAGGCAGTTTTCTGTCTGTAAATCTCCGAGAGATTTCCAGGAGGTGTGGAAGGCATCCTGGCTCCCACTGTGCAGAAGGGAGGCAGCCTGTTTTGTCATGGTGAAAAAACAGGAATTAACCCATCTCTGATCCCAGCCCTGAGTGTCCGGGGGGTTTGGGGGTCCCTGCCAGGTACAGAGAGCTCCAGGCTCTGAGGCTGGGGAAGAAGGAGGGAGAAATTCCCCTTTTCCCACCCATCCCCTGCCAGAAATGGGCTCAGTGTGGGCCAGCAAGACACATCAGGCACGGCCACATGAGGGGAGATGTGGAGATGGGGGAGAGGAAAGAAAAACAGTGGGAATTAGGGATATTTTCCATAAATTAATTTCAAAGCCTGTCACACGCAGTTGCTTGCCCTGGGCCTGCTTGGTGTCACTTGTGGCAGGGTAAGATGATGTAGTTAAGAAAACTTTGTCTGAAGGTGGAGCAGCAGCCATATCTCCTGCTCCTGCTATTCTAGGCCTCAAACCACAAATACCTGGTCTTTTTCACAATTTGAAAGTATTAAAATATGTGCATTTCAACTGGTTACAAGTTTCTAGGTGTGAACGTGGCTGAGAAACCCTAAATGGAACCTAAAGTTCCTGCAGATACTGGTGGGGCAGAAAGAGACACCCTGAGCCAACCTCTGGGCAGGCAGGGCTTGGGATTTAGGTGAAAGAACTTCACTGGAGGAGAGGAGCCATTTCTGAAGCTCTGTGGAAACCTTTCAGGACCATCACAGAATTTTTTAGGTTGGAAAAACCCCCTGAGATCACCGAGTCCAGGCATTCCCCCAGCACTGCCAACCCGTGTCCCCAAGTGCCACATCCGCGTGGCTTTTAAATCCCTCCAGGGATGGGGACTCCCCTGGGCAGTCTGTTCCAGTGCTTGGCACCCTTTTGGTGAACAGAATTATCCTGATGTTCAATCTAAACCACTCAAGGCCATTTCTTCAGCTCTGTCTGGGGCCTGGGGCAGTGCCCAGGTTGTTCCCTCTCCCTCCCCATTTTCTGAGCTGTTTCCCAGCCCTGGGGCATGGAGTACATTTAATTTAAATGCTGCTTTAACAGGTATAAAATCCAGAGCCGGTCTTTCCCTGGCTGTTTTCAGGGAAGAGCCAGTTCCCTGTTTTCCTGGGGATGGGTGGGGAGCAATGGGCGCCGGTCGAGGCGCTCAGGGGAAGCTCAGCACCGCCATTTCTGTCAGTCATGAGGGATTCCCGGTGCTCCATCCCTCCTTCCAGGCGGTGTCCCAGGGCTGACAGGGATGGGGACTCCCCTCTGATCCCGGGTTTGTCCCAGGGCTGACCCCAAGTTTGCCTCGCAGGGCGCGGCGGCCGACGACGGACGGCTGAAGCGTGGGGACCAGATCGTGGCAGTGAACGGGGAGGCCCTGGAAGGCGTCACCCACGAGCAGGCCGTGGCCATCCTGAAGCGCCAGCGGGGCACGGTGACGCTAGCCGTGCTGTCCTGAGCGCCGCGGGGACAAACAGAGTTACTTTAGGCCATCAGTAGAGCTGTCAAACACTGCCCACCCCCAGCAGAGCCTGGCAAACATGGATCAGCATTCCCGCCGCCGCCACGCGGGGCCGCGCGCATCTCCAGCTTCGTTTCACTCCCGCATCTCTCAGCTCTTCCTCCCCGCCCTCCGCCACTTCTGGTGGCTTCTGAGGTTCCTCTGGATGAGTTTAATTAAAGAACTTCAAAGACCAAGATCCACTCTGCTTTATTTGATGCGTGGGTTTGTCCTCTCCAGTCCGGACCCCAGTTGCGACTGCCGAACCTGGAATCAATTCGCACACAAAAGAGAATTCAGATCATCAGCCGATCTCATCTGACGAGCAGAAATGAACGCCGAGTGACTTGTCATCTCACTCATGATTTACTTATGCTAATTGTTCTTTCAAGTATGCCAGAAAACATTAGCAATGTAATTAAATTACCGCTGTTCCAAATGATGAAATATCAAATTCTCCTCTGGGAAATTATTTGTGCTCGGCACAGTAAGTCTGATAGTCAAATGTGAACTTCTCATGTTTATCTCTCTGGGTAGGTCTGTGGAAGTTAGTCAGAGGTAATTACTGTGATGTGTCAATTTGCAGCCTTTAGCATGAAAAATAAACGAGGGGAGAGGGAAATTTATTTTTTTAGGCTTTTAAAATGTTTGAGCCTTTTCAGATATTTAGGCAGCATGAACAACAACAGCGTAGCTCATTCTGTTCTAATTATATTTTTTAAGAGGAAATGTGCTGATTTATGCCAGGCATGTCGCGTACAAAGGCAGTTGTTGTCGTGCCAAGCTGCAGCATAACTGTTCATCCTGAAACTTCAGCGAAGACAAAAAGTTTGCTTCGGGAACGTGATCCTGTAATTGCAGGAATGACGGTGAGCAGTCCCTCCGGCTCGATCCTAACCAGGATTGACATTTCCAGGAGTCTCCCCAGGATCAGGTAGTGCAGGAGAGGCTTTCACGGAGGATACTCCTCTCCTGGGGCTGCCAGAGTCAATTTTGGATAACACTGAGCACTACCAGGGTCTTCCACAGCCAGGTGCAGCAGTTTGGGATGAGGTTCCTCAACCCCCTCCAGTGAGTTGGGCAGCTGAGTTGAAACCCCCAACCAAATTTTGGGGTCTGAAGCCCACAAGGAATCTTCCCAGGGCCAGGCCCGCTGTGGATGTGGGGTGCAGGAATGTTCAGCCCAAAGTTCCCAACCTCATTCCACATCCCTGCCATCCTGCAGTGATTACAGGAGCGTGGCCGTGGTGATTGAGCAGATGAATTTGGCAGGCGGGTTCCTGGCAGTGTGAGGCAGTGTGGGTTAATCTTCCTATCCAGAGGAGCAGGAGGGGTTTGGAGCGAGCAGCCTGCTCTGATTTGGATTATTTGGCGTAATTTATGATGATGATGTAGCTGGGAGAAATGAAAGAGGGGGCGGGGTCAGAATTGGCTGCTCATTTTGTGTGAAGAATTCCAGGAATTAAATAGAAAGAAGGTTCAAAATCTGCAGTATAATAACCGAGGTGTTAAAGGTACAGTTGCTCTCTGTAATTTAGTGGAGTTTTCCCCATTTTACGTACAGGAACAGGTCCTGAAGCGAGGTGAACTACAGTGAGACAGGAATGCTGCGATATGTTCTCATGGAAGAGAGTTTTCCTTATTTCTTTGGAAAGTTTTCCATAAGTTTAGGTAATCACAAAGTGCATTTAGCCTGCTGGAACCATTGGTGGGTATTCCCTTAATAGTGCCTGGAAGAGACTTCTCATATTCCATGGATTCCCAGTGTCCTGTTTGATTCGCCAGGTGAGGTGTGAGTGGAATCTCGATTGCAGACTCACAGGAATATCTCCAGACGTAGAAAATCGGAGAATTCCTAACAAACTGCTTTGGTTGCACGAGCATCCGAGGTGTGCAGGAGTTCAAGGTGAGATGGGAGGAGGTGCCCTGAGCAACAGGGTGTGGAATTTATCAACCAAAGGGAAGGATTCCTCTGTCCTGTGTTTTTAAAGCCGCTCCATTCCGGCTCTGAGACGTTGCCACGTTTAATCGATGAAGTTGTGCACGGCTGTTCATGAGCCTGTGATGCACATGCAGTTCGCAGACACAAATAATAGAATTTATTGCAAATTTATTTATTTGCACTTCTCGTTGCTCAGAAGGAGAGAGAACATTTTCTGCTTCTTGTAATTTGCACTTTGTGTGTTTGAATATATTTGCTGCCAAAAAAAAAATTACATTGCAACTGATGGATAAACCAGTGACCATGCGCCACGTGCAGGGCCGAGGCAGGGAGTTCAGTTTGCATCACGCTTGTCTGGGTGGAGGTGCTCTGGTTTGTTTAAAACTTTATTTCTGCGCAAGGGAAAGAGCAATGAAACCTCCCGGTTGTATGTTTATGTATATCAGTAAAACGAGACGTTTTATGACTTCAAAGGTTCTAAATAAAGCTCGGTTGCGTAAGTAGTTGTGCATTTGTTTTATTCTGTTTTTTAATTTAAGTCACTGCTAAAAGCCATTGCATGAGATGTTGCCCTGGTGTCCAGTCTAAACCTCCTCTGGCACAACTTTTCCTCTGTTTCCTCTTGTCCTCAGGGTTCTCCTGCCGTGGTTTGAGGACTCAGCTGTCAGAGCTTTTATTTTAGAAGGGCCATGTGCTGTTCCCAGACCTTCCATCACCTGGAGAGCCATGGAATAACCTACAGCTGGCAGTGACACCTCAAGGACACCCTTGACACCACCAGGAGCCATCTCAGGGCATTTCTTGGCCAGCTCATGACCAAGTTATGCCGTGGTGGTGTTGGGTGGGGACAGCAGGTCAGCCTGGGGGGATGAGGGGCTCCATCACATTATCCTGTCAGAGGAATCATTGTAATGCCCCTAAATTCCCTGTAATTAATCCCATGGTGATTACCACCCTGGAGTGTGACATCCACAGAGCCTGGGGAGGTGATGTGATTACGCCAGGATGGAGCAGTTCATGTGCCTCTGCCTGAAAGGACTGGGGTGAATTAATTCAATGTCCCACAGGTATAAAACAAGTCTTTTTACAGTTGTGCTGAGCGCTGAGACACAATTCCATGATCCTCTTTCCCCAGGGCTGCACACGGAATTCGGATGGACAGTTGGGATGTCCTGGTTAAACACTGCCAGGATCATTGTCACTCCTCCTGGGAGGGGTTTGGTCCCTAAATGCACGTTCCTGTGACAGCTGCACTTCAGGATGGCAGCAAATCCAAGAGATTTGTGCAATGATCACCCTGACTTTGCTTTTAGCCTTCTCCAGGTGGGCTCTGAGGGCTCTGCTGCCTTCCCAAGGGTGGGGGTGAAGCAGAGTTTACTCCCAGTTCCTGCACAAAAAGGGAAAATACGCAGCGTAGCAGAAAGTCTTTATTCCCTCTTTATTTAGGATCACAGAATGGTTTGGGTTGGGACAGACCTTAAAGCTCATCCCATCCCACTCCCTGCCACAGACAGGGACACTTTCCATTATCCCAGGCTGCTCCAAGCCTGATCCAACCCAAGGGATTCCTGAACAGTTAAAAACCCTGTAAGGAATGCTCTGTTTTCCATCACAGATGTTTCCATGGTTTATAATCCCGTTTTGAGAAGGATGGGAAAAACAGGATAAAGATTCCTGGTTCTGGGTCTGCAAGGTGAGCGCTGGACTGGAGCTGGGTCCTGGCTCATCCTCATGGAACCACTCCAGAGTCCAGGCAGGGAGAGCTGCCCAGGCCCCGGCGGCTCCAAGCGTTGTGCTGCGGATGCTTTTTCTGCTGAAATGGCACTAGATGGAGCAGTTGACAAAATATTGCATTTCTGCAGCCTTCAGTCCAGGGCTGGAGGCCTGGCCAGACAGAGGAGCTGCCCCTAGAGATGCTCTGAGGATGCTCCATTTCCTCAGCCCAGCCTGGGAAAGAAAATCCCAGACTGAGCTGGCTCTTGCCCTGTGAGCAGGGACTGCTGCAAAAGGACACACCTGGGGACAGGGACAGGAAAGGAAATCATGGCCCTTCTCATTCCTGCTGATAACTGTCTTCCATCCTGGCAAAAAGAGGGCAAATTGGCCCTTCCACACCGAGCTGTGGGGTCAGAACAGGGCCCAGCTTGGCCCCGCAGACCCCAAAGCAGAGGAGCAGTCGCTGTGCCTGACACGCTGCCCCTGCAGCAAATCAATCTGCCTTTGCTCTCTTCTAAGAATATTGAATTCTGCTGAGAGTCGCTGCGCTGACACCGTCCAAGCTGCTGATGGGGCAGTTCTGGCTGATAATCACCTCAACAGGAGAGGTTTTCCTTTGGATGGATCCTGGAATGGTTTGGGTTGGAAGGGACCTTAAAAAATCATCCAGTGCCACCCAAACACCTCCCACTGTCCCACGGTGCTCCAGCCTGGCCTTGGACACTTCCAGGGATCCAGGGGCAGCCCCAGCTGCTCTGGGCGCCCTGTGCCAGGGCCTCCCCACCCTCACAGGGAAGAATTTATCCCTGATCTCTAATCTGTCCCTGCCCTCTGGCAGTGGGAAGCCATTCCCTGTGTCCTGTCCCTCCAGCCCTTGTCCCCAGTCCCTCTCCAGCTCTCCTGGAGCCCCTTTAGGCCCTGAAAGGGGCTCTGAGGTCTCCCTGGAGCTTTTTCCTCTCCAGGGAACACCCCCAGCTCCCTCATCCTGCCAAAGCCGAGCATTGTGGTTCTCCCTGACCACTGAGCTGCTCCAGATGAGACCCTCAGAGCCCCCCTCCTCTCCCTGCAGCAAAGGAAGGGGAGACACTGGAAATGCCCATAAGGAGAGTGGAAAAACCGTGTTCAGCCCAGCTCCTCGTCATTCTTTCCCCTCACAGCTGACGGGCTGCTGGATGCTGAGCCTGTAAAGATCATTAGATTAATTCTTTTCCTTGCTGCGACTTAATTGCCTCCATTTGTCCTGCGCAGCGCTCGCACTGGGGGTGTGTTTCTCCGTGCCTATATTTAGTTTGATCTCTGCAGTGATATTGGAATATATAAATTAAGGCTGGCTCTGGCTCTTTGTGGCACTGAGATCCCACAGATTTTTTTTTTAATTTTTTTTTTTTGTGCAATCTGGTGCTTTGACAGTGAAATTCTGGGCACTGGGAGATGGCAGGGGTAGCATCAACCCATCCACAATCCCTCAGGGTCCACAGGAGCTGCTCCTCCCTGGGGAGATGGTTTGATGGAAAAAGAGGAAATATGAAGCAAAAAAATGAAAATAAACATCCTGGGGATGGGAGTTCAGCAGCCTGGGCTGCAAGGATGGGAACAGGAGGGAAAGGGGGATTGGAGATTTTTTGGGGAAGGCAGCAAAGGCTGTGGGGCCTCCCTGCAGAGCTGCAGCACCCCCCAAAAATAACCTCCCTGTCCCCAAATCGAGGAAGGGGCAGGTGCTTCCCAAAGCCACCCTGATCTTCAGCAGAAAATCTCCCTGATTTATTCTGCTGAAGACAGAACTTTCACCTTCCTCAGGGAAGCAGCAGGAGCCAAATTCCTCTCTGCAAGTGTGAGGGGAAAAACAGTGCAAACTGTCACAAAATGGTGTTATGGCTTTTTTTGTTTGCAACTGGGGCCTGGCAGAGATACCTGTGCTGGCTTTTACACAATTTGGGGGAATTCCTGCAAAAAAAAATCCCACCCTGTTATGTCTATGCATCGCTGGGGATGGAGGGGGGTCACTGATCTGAAGAAACACCTCAGAAATGGCTGTTTTGGTGCTGTGCAGGTGTGACAGGTCACGCCAGAAAAGCCACGGCCATGGGCACAGGAGCACACACCGGGCAAGGTTTAACTCAGTTTATTTATACATAAAGGAGGCAGCTGGGTTTTGGGATACAGATAAAAAAAAAAAGGCAGATAGAAGTTTGAGATAGTGAATACTCCGGGCTGAAAATGTGAGGAGAGGAAAGAAAAACTGAGCAGATGGCAGATTTCCATGGAAAACAAGAGGTCAGGGCTGTTCTCCCCTCCCTGCAAGGATGGCGGCTCAAGGCAGCTCAAGAGACGTTTTGTCAGGATGTGAACTGACTTAACAACAACCAAAGTGGTCTGGAATTTACTTCTGCTTAGTTACAAAAAAAAAAAAAAAAGGAGTAATTAGTTGATCAGGGAGATCTGGATTTGCCACAAGGGAGAGCAGCCAGTGCGACCTGATGAAGCGAAATAAGGATGCTTGGAAAAGTGGGGCCTCTCTGTCAGAGGCAAAGGGATTTAAGAGAAAACCCTGATTTGAGGTGATGCTGTGGGTGCTCTGTGGTGGGGGAAACCCAATTCCAGCAGCTCAATCACGGCTTGGCTTTCCAGGAGGAGTTTGGGAATATTAAAATGAAGCAGAGGGAAAGCAGAGAGCAGCCACTTGTCCAAAAGGCCTCTGCCAGCCAAGCCACTCCACGGAGCTCTTGGACAACATCAACACACCCTGGATGGGAATGTGCTGGGATATTCCAGAGCTGGGAATGCCCCACTCCGCCCTGCTGCCACACAGAGCCTGTCACTGGGCTGCGCTTCCCCGTTAGCTCCAGCTTAATTAGGGGAAAATCAGGGCCATATGGTAATTCCAAATCCAGGCAAAACAATGTCTGCGTGTTTGGGTCTGGCACACTCAAATATTTTCCTAGAGCATTAATTTTTAATTCTTGCATCAGACCCGCACAAGCAAACATAAATAGGATTTTATGCTCTCCATAATCCCTCCAGCTTGTGTTTGTTGTTACATACACCGAGTAATCGCTGCCTGCCACGACTTACAGAAGAGCTGATAATAAATATTAGGACACAAACTTACAAGTTAAATGAGATACAGTTAAGTAGTCGATTAAAAGGACGCCCATAACCTCAGGTTACAAAAGACTAAGTATTGCTGGCCTAATGTGCTTTTCTCATTGATTTGGGTCGCTCACCTGCCAAATTACAGCGGGAGGAGCGGATGGGAGAGTCTGGAGTTGTTTGTGGCGCAGACTGGGGGGTGTGAGTGGGATGAATGAGGAGGATTAGACACGGGGAGAGATATTCAGATAATGCAGGGAGGTTCCTCCCCTGTGACCCCACTGTACTGGCCCTGCCACAGTGGAGCTGTTCCAGGAGGAGCTGTTTGCTCCCAGCTCCCAGCTCCCCGTCCTGGCTTCTCCTCACACCGAGAGGGACGGGCTGAGCTCGATGTGGGCTCGCAGGAGCGCAGCGATGTCCCCGTGGGCCAGTGACAGCGCTGAGTTACCACCCTGCACAACAGAACAGGAGAGACATCACTGCCTGATCTCCTGCTCCATCCCCAAAACCTCCCTCCCCACATCCTCCCTGCTCTACAGTAAGTCACCGTCCCACAGAGCTCCCTTTGGGCCCCCACCACACCAAACACAGCCCAGCTGTGCCCCAGCCTGGCCCTGGTGCCCTCCTGCATGTCTCAGATAAAATTATACTTTAATTAGAAGAGAGTTCCACAGCTCCAACGCAGCCCCATGGCCCAGCAGGAGGAATTTCCACCGCCCCTGCCGCTCCCAGCCCAGCCCCGTCCCACACATCCCCACCCCACACATCCCCACGGAGAGGCTCTGTTCTTGGGGAGGAGGTAATTCCTGCTAATTTCTCGGAGCTGAAGCTCTGCTGATGATCCACACGTCCAGGGTTTCATCCTGTTTTTTTAGATTTTTTAGGATTACACCTCTGCTCCTGCCCAGGCCACAGGATGCTGTCACAGCTACCCCGTCCATGGCACAGCAGCACAAAAAATCAGGGGTACCCTCCTAAAAGTGATTCCCTGATTAAAAAATTGATTGAAATTGCACTTTTTCACTTGAAACCCACCCCTCAGGGATTGCTGCCTGAACACACGATTCCAGCTGAGCTTCCCCCTGTGCAGGGATGCTGTGCAGCCTCACCTTGTCGGTCAGCGTGACCTGGCAGCCTGGCTGGGCCAGGAGCAGCCTGACCATGTCGGCGTTGCCCTGGCGACAGGCCACCATCAGGGCCGTGGTGCCCTCCTCGTCCTGCAGGTTGACGTCGGCCTGGCAGGACAGCAGGGCTCGCACCATGTCGTCCCGCTCGTGGCTGACCCCCAGCATCAGCGCGGTCTGGCCTCCCTGCAGGGCACAGGGACAGGCTGAGCACCCCCTGCCCACCCCTCCCGCAGCCCTGCTTGCTCAGAACTTCTGCTTAGTTACAATTATTGTTATTATTATCATTATTATTATTATTACTACTACTACTATTTTTATTATTATAGGATCATAGAATCATTTACATTGGCAAAGCCCTCTGAGATCACCGAGTCCAACCATTAACCCAGCACTGCCAAGCCCACCACTAACCCACATCCCATAACCACAACGTTGCATGTTATTATCCATGATAATAATTCCTATTAATACTGCATCCTGTTGCATGTTATTATTAAACCACACTGGGGCTCCTCAGCAGGTGTTGTGAGACACACCTGTTCACTGGAGGAAGGTCCTGGCAGCAGCGTGGCCAAACTGCCCAGCTGTCCCCAAACGTGGGTGCTCTCAAATGTGGGTGCCCCATGCCCTCCTGGGTAGTTTAACTCAAATCTGGACTCACTTTCACAGCAGTTTGGGAGCAGGGATGGGTGAGGGCACGCTCATCCCTGAGAACGAAATGTGTGACTGATGAAGCTCACCAGCAAATCTGGGGCTCCCAAGCCTTGGGGTTCACCCCCCACCGCTCCTCCCTGGTGTCACTTCCGATTTTTACCTCAGACAAACAAACTTTTCAGTGTTTTTCAGTCTCTCCGTTTCCCCAGCTGTCACACCCCTCCCAGGGAGCTGGTGGGTGGCCACACTGCAGCTTGGCTGAGGTTGCTTTTGGAAAGTTTGGGAAGCAGCAACTCCAACCCGATACCCACAGCCGAGTCTCAGCCTGGCGCTGACACAGTGTAGGGAACCCAAATTACTCCCCCAGCCGCTCCCTGCCACGCACCTGGGCAGCTCTGAGGTTGACATCCCCCTCCCTCAGCAGCCTCATCACCACCTCCATGTCCTGGCGGGTTTCGGGCACCGCCAGCGGCGTCAGCATCACAGCCGTGTAGCCGGCGCGGTTCTGCAGGTCCAGGCAGCACACGCCTGGAAAGGATGGATGCAGCCCCACCACAGATCACCCAGAGGGAACAGAAAGGAAAGAGGGAGTCAGACAACCTGTGGCACCTTCTACTCCCAGGAAAATGAATTATTCCACAATGATACAGGACGGGGATTTATCTGTGTTAAATATCCAGGCTCGCGAGCGCAGCATCAAACGGCCCCTGGTGCTACTGTTAATTACAACTGTTGAGGTCAACTCAATTAACTTTGAAGACCACAACAAGTAAAAATTAAAGGGGGATAATTCATGCCTCGAGCACAGGCTGGTCAGAGCTGTGGGCTGTTTGCTTTGGCTCCCATGGCAAGGCAGCAGCAGAGAGAGGCCGTCACCCAACAGGCGTGGAGAACATCCTGGCCCCGTTTCACTCGTTTTTCACTTCAAAGAGCCCATTTCCAGCTCCACCACGAGGAACGAGCCGTGGCTGAGGGCGAGGGCTCGGCTCCAGCCTCGCCCTGGGGAACCAGCTGCCTCAGACCTTCCCTCCCTGCTCCTCTGCGGCAACAATCGCGTTATAGTTGTGTATGATAATCTGCCATTTCCCAAACATTTCACGGATTGTCCGGCCCATGAGAAAAGGCCAAAGTGCCTCTATTCTCTTGGAGCACGAGCACATTTTTGCCCTGAACAAGCTCAGCTGAGATTTTTGTTCTTTCATTGCAGCACAAGCTGAAAGTTCAATAGTTTAACAGGGGACTTTTTCGGTGCCACTGAGGGGTTTCTTACGCTCTCAGGGGTCTGATCCTCCTGCCCCAAGCCATGATGTGGCTTTGGCTGCTGCAAGAAGCTGAGGGAGCCACCCCATCCCACCTGGACTGGGGCCCTGAGGGACATCCCTTTGGGTACAGGGACCCTGAGCCATCCCCAAAATCAGGCTGTAAAGCTCTCACAATGTGTGAGGGCACTAATGAGCCTTAATGACCTTGAGGAGCCTCAGCTGGGAGCCCTGACTCCACCAACGGGCCCAGGGCTGGGCTGCGGGGAAGAGTGCTGCTCTTGAGGTCAGCCATGTCTACTGGATGGACCTCAGCCCTACACTTGTCCCTTGGATGGACTTCGGGCCTGTTTGTCTCCTGGAAGGACCCTGACTCCATGTTTGTCTCCTGGATGGGGGCCCTGTGGGTAGGTGGCTGTTGGTCCTCAGCCCCACCTCTGTCCTACCTCCTGGCTGAGCTCCCTGGGAGGACCCTGGACCCCATTCCATGTCTGCCATGTCTGGGACTGTCCATGTCCCCCCGTTCCCTGTGCAGTCATCACTCATGGGACCATGAGCCCTTGGCAAGAGCCATTCCCACTCCCTGCCCAACAAAAGCCCCGGCTGGGCGGAGTGGCCGTTCCTACCCGTGTCCAGCAGGAGCTTGGCCACCGGGAAGTTGGAGTGGGAGACGCTGTAGTGCAGAGCGGTGTTGCCGTTCCTGTCGGGCAGGTTCACCACCGTCCCCAGCAGCTGGGGCCAGGTGTCCCCTAGCGCCTGCAGGTACGCTGCCACCTCCTCTGGCCGGGAAGACTTGTGGCTGGACACCTGGAACCACTCCTGGGAGACGGAGCCGAGGACGTGCCGCTGCAAACACCAAGGTGTCACTGTGACTGTCCCCACGAAGAGGCGGCTGCCCCAGCTCCCGGCCCCGCGTGCTCGGGCACCACCCAGCCAGCATTTAGCTTGTGGGTTTGTGATTGCTGCCACAACTTGAGGGGGAAAGGAATTTCCTGTGGTAACTTGGATGAGTAACCAGACAAAGCCTTCATCTTCCTTCTTTTTCCCCCCTTTTCCTTTCTTTCTGGCTATTCTGACTCAGATGTCACCTCACCCCCTGCCCCTCACAAAGCTGTCCAGGGCACAGCCCTCAATGTGCCATCGGGATAATCTCATCTATTAAAGGGAACAGAGAGCATGAACCGTGTCTGAAGTGGGATTGGGAAATATCTGTACCAGCTGCTTGTTGCTTGTGCTCCTGATTTCTGGGAGGTGTTCACTGAGGAGCTGGCAGGCGGCAAGGAAATCTTCGGAGGGTTTGCATCTAAAGGGAAAAGACTTTTGTGAATCCACCATAGGACAGGACTTTCAGAGGTATTGAACCAGGTAGGAGAACACAGGCAGGTTAGGTTGGGATATGTCCAACACTTATTCAAGTGCTTAAATTTATGGACACGAGTTCTCCCATTGACTTGACACAGATTTTAGGTAAAAAGTTAAGCACTTCAGTAAGGGTTTAAGTCCAGAGTCACAGATTTGTGTGGTCACCTTCATCTGTTACAAAAATCCTTAAGGTGGGGGGAAAATAAAAATCTTATTCCTGAATCTGCAAAGAACTTTACCAAAAAACTTTCCATGAGAGGGGAGAAATGAGCTAGCTCGCCAGACATGACTCAGAGGAGTGTAGGGCCTGAATCAATCCCCATTAGATTCTGTAGTAACTCAGAAAGTATTTAGCTCTTCAAAGCATTTTCCCTTGTCTGCAGAGGTCAGCACTGCTGTTCCACCAAGCCCCGACCCAGCCCTGCAGCGCCGTGTCCTGCGGTCGCGACAGACAGACGGACAGCGCGGTCACCACCCGGTGTCCTGGTTACCTGTGAGCCTCACGCTGAGAGCAGGGTGCTGCTCCTGCTGCTGCCACCTGCCCATCATCATCATCATCATCCTCGCACTCCTCTCCTGAGGAAGCCCCTTTGCCTTCCCTTCCAGCCTGCTCGGGTTCCACGTCACCGGCAGTGCCCTCGGTCTCGGTGTCGCCATCCGACGCGCTCTCCTCGCAGCTCGTGTCTTCGCTTGACGTCGTCTCGTAGCTATGTGAGGACACCACACGTTACTCCCTGCTGGCCCGGCCGCAGCCACGGGGCCTGGCCAAGGCTCATTGACTCCAACGGGCCTTGGGGGAAGCCCAGAGCGACAAGCAGTGAGTTAAAGGGTCTGAGCCACAGCCAAAGTCGGGGTTAGTCTTTGTTCGGCTCCGTAAGCGGCAGGAGTGTGACAGAAGCAGTTAATGAGCGGCAGGCAAGGTTACTTCAGGGTTTGGAGGGATGTCCATCACACACGGCCCAGGCAGGGCTGAGCTGCCTCCCTGCTGGGAGCTGCTGGCACAGTGACAATGACACGGAGCCGCCAGCAGCATGGCCCCTGTGGCACAGAGGGACCGGCAGCATTGGCAACCTCGAGGAGCACGAGCCAAAAGCTGGGTTTGCACGGGCTGGATCCACCATTCCAGCAGCCCTGACAGAAATCTCTCCTCTGGCTGTCTAAAAGCATTAAAAGTCTTCCACAAAACAGAACATTTTGCTCTGACAGACCCCAAAACTTTCCTCAAGTAATCAAGACTCCTCCACGCCCCACGGGTTGTACCCGTTTGGTAGAAGCAGCCGTACACAACCAGAACGAGGAACTCCTGG
This sequence comes from Pomatostomus ruficeps, assembly GCA_013400735.1. Lineage (NCBI taxonomy): Eukaryota > Metazoa > Chordata > Aves > Passeriformes > Timaliidae > Pomatostomus > Pomatostomus ruficeps. The sequence continues at coordinate 16,219 of VYZT01033104.1, read as the reverse complement.
TGAACGCAGCAGCTGGGAGGCCAGAGGAGCAGGATGTGAGCAGAAAGCAGCACCCAGACTGGCACACACAGCTGTTGGCACAGCCCAGGGACAGTGACACATGTCCTGTGCCCTTCATGCCAGCCCATGTTCGCCTCGGCAAGAGATGCTGCCCCTGCTTAGCTCACGGGCCAAGGAGTGTCAGATATTGGACACACCTGGAATGGGGAGCACTAAAAAGTCTCCTTCACCCCAAGATAATTCCTTATTTACCAAAAAAAAGTCTTTTCCCAGGCCCTGAACCCACTGCTGCTGGCATTGCTGGAGCGTGGGGGCAGGTTAGTGGCAGCGTGCCCACCCAGGCAGTGCTGGCCTCCTCCAAAACCCACCAAAGCCAGTGGGAATCGTCCCAGGGAATCGTCCCAGGGAATCTTCCCATGGAATATTCCCATGGAATCTTCCCACCTCCCCCAGCTGGGTTTTGGATGAAGCCCCACGAGAGGGGTGTGCAGAGAGTGTCAGTGCCCGGCGTGGCCCCCGCTGCTCTGAACACAGCCCCTCCTTTCTGAGCGGGGTTACTCACAGGTTATCAGGGAGGGATTAAAGAAGGGAGAAAAGAGGCTCCGTTTCAAGTGGCCTTTTAATCAGGAGGTTTGGAGGGGAAGAGAGGGGGAGAGAGAATGACTTCTCCAGCGGTACAGAGGACATTCCACGCTAAAAGGCAGTTTTCTCTTCTGAACGGATGCTTACCCACCATTTACCCCAACAAACTGGAGATTCTTTTTGGTCCCATTGCCTCCTGCATGGAAAACATAACCTTTCTTTTTCATGATGGATTTAAGACTTGTGCTTGGAGAGTTTTCTACCAAAATACAAAATAATAGATTAATTAAGCAGATGTGCCATAATTAGCAATAATTATTCCCGACCTCTAGCAACAAGCTACAAATCATAACCCTAAGCACCTGACTTCATCTTATGAGAGTCTTTTGATGTCTTACAAAACTACGGATGCAGCTGGCCACAACCTGAACCTGCCCTGCCACCTCTAAATACACATCTCAAACAACTCCAGGTGACTGGGAATATAAAGGAAGTGACTGGGAATTATATATTTATCCTATACATATAAGTAGATTTTACTTTCATAATACTGTTTTGGTTTTGGGTTTTTTTTTTTTCCCCCAGTAGTAATGTACTGGAAATTTCCTATATAAATCTGCTATAATAGTACATGGATGAGTTTTTCCACTGGACTTTGAATAGTGTCTATGTATTGTTTATAAGGAATAGGTCACTTATCTATCTGCAGGCCTCTCCCTCCCTCCCCCAGTGAACAGGCATTGGATTCCCATCTTTATATAAGCTAAAATTATTTTAGATGAAGGTCTGTGAGTGGGGACAGGTCTTTTCCCAGCCTGGTTGCTCAGTTAGTTTGACTGGTTTGGTTCTGATTTACCCCAGATGAGCACCAGCCCCATATTCTTGCAAACTGAGATGTCCAATCCAAATAAAAATGATGTTTATTTGATGGAACAGCCACCAGTACGGCAGCTTTTGGAAGCTGATCCTGCATATAAATGAGCCACAGCTTTTTGAGCTCCTACATCATTTTGTCTGCTTTTTTTTCACCTCAGATCCATAACTTGTGACGTGCAGAGATTTGCCTTTCTCATCACGCTTAGGAGAGACTATTCCTGATCTGACTGGCAACAACTGTTCCACCACATCCCCCCTGCTCCACGCTGGAATAAATGGGAAAAGATTTGGCCCGGACACATGGAAGCCTATGTCAGTATTATTTACCCAACTGTTGATAGTGTGTGTTGGAATTCTCCTTATCCACGGGCCCTTGCGAGGAGTAGGCAGAGAGCAGGGAGTTTAGGGAATTAACCAGTTGGTTCTGGATGGAGCTGAGCTTGGAGGCTGGCTGCTTGATAGCGCTGGCCAGCTCAGGGTACCCGTGCTCCAAGCACAGCCACTGCTCCTGCAGGAGCTCCTGGATCTTTTTTACGTATTGGCCGATGGGGTCAACAGCCGGGAGGTCCTCGTGGCCGGGGACACCTTCTTCTTCCAGCCCTGCCCGGGGTTTATCTTCTCCAAATCCCGCCTCGCTTTCGGCCGCCTTCAGGCCAAAGCTGTTGGGGTGGTTCTGGTTGTCGTCGCTGGGCTGCTCGTGGATCTGCAGCGGGGTGAAGCACGGAGCAGGAAGTCCAGCCTCCATTCTGGCTTCACCAGAGCGTCCCTCTGCTCGAGCGTCTGCCCGTCCCTGCTCTCCCCACGCGCCCGACTCCGCACCCTGCGTGTTCCCATTGTCTGCCCCGCGGGCGCTGCAGCCCACGGACCGAGTGGGGAGCGGGATATTGACGTTGATGCCTTTGTCCTGGGCCTGCCTGGGCCCTGCCAGCTGCGAGAGGTCGGTGTTCACCGCAGCGTCGAGGAGCTGCGAGGCCCCGCTGCCCCGCCGCCGCCGCAGCTCGACCTCCTTGGACTTCTCCTGGCACAGCTGTTCCTCCAGCTGAGCTTTGGAGCTGGCCAGCAGCTTAATGCTCCTTTCCTTCTCCTGGATCTCATGATCCTGCTGCTCCAGCACTGCCCTGACCCGCTCCAGCTCCTCTTTCTTCTTGCCCAGCTGCTCCTCCAGGTCAGCGATCTGCTGCTTCAGCGCCACGACCCCGCCGGGCTCTCCAGCGTCAGGAGCCTGCGGAACAGCGCTCTCCTTGTTCCCCCCAGCCCAGACACTCCTCTCCTCGCCCTTCTTCAACACATCCACATCCACCTCGCTCACACTCAGCCCCCTTTCTGCAGGGTTCATGTTCTCCTCTGCCAGCTGGAGGGCAGCGGGTGCTGCTGCTTCAGCCCTGGCCATGTCAGCATCGCCCTCCTCGCCGCCGCTCTCCATCACCACCTGCAGCTGCTGGCTGTGCCAGGGGGGCTGCACGGGGCCCAGAGCCCCGCCGGGATGCCCTGAGGAGCCGTCTGGCTCTGAGCTCACCTCCCGGGATGGGGTTGACGCGCCGCTGTCCGAGCTGGGGCGGACGGTGCTCTCAGAGCCGCCCTGGTCGTGGCAGTGCTGGGGAGGGGTCTGCAGGAGTGAGGGTCCCACGGAGGGGGTCTGGCCGGGGGGCAGCGCATCGGGCATGCTGGAGGCTCGCAGCAGCTGCGGCCGCGCCCGGGGAGCATCCTGAGGCCAGCCCAGCTCTGCATCCCGCGGCCGGCCCAGCTCCACATCCCGCGGCCGGCCCAGCTCCGCCTGCCGCCGCGTCTCGGCCAGCAGCGCTTTCCTCCGGTAGCTCGGCTCCTCGGCCTCGGCGGGCAGGGGGGCTCGGGGGGGCTCCTCGCCCAGGGACGCCTTTCGCAGCGGGAAGGAGCAGGTGGCGGTCCAGCTCTTGCTGGGGGCGGCGGCGGAGCAGCCGCGGGAGCCGTTCTCGGGCAGGCTGAAGTTCCGCGGCAGGGTGCTGAACTTGGGCTGCTTGGCTCGCCGGTGGATGTGGACCCTCCTGATGGTGTTGCCCTTCTCGATGTCGTCCACGTACTTCAGGAAGTCCAGGTCCAAGTGGAAGCCGTAGGGCGTCTCCAGGGAGTAGGGGAGGCTGCGGGGCTGCTCCCCATCAGGTTTGGGTGGCTGGCCATCTGCTGAAACAACCCAAAAAAAGGAAATCATTGAATTTTGAAAGAAAAAAAAATTGTTTAGAGCAGCAGGGAGATGTTTTTTCTCTTTTCATCTCAGTTTTGGGCAGGCAGGGGCTGCAGCTCATCACCGTGGAGGCTCGTGGTGAAGCTGTGCAGAGACACAGCGATACGCGCCAAGCTCTGAGCTGGTTTTCCAGAGGTGCAGCAGGTAATTGTTGCAGTGAGGAAGCCAAAAATTCACTGAAATCATGGCTCTAATTGGCAATTAAGCAAACAGCGGGTTTTGCAGGCAGAGCTACGTGTCTGTGTAGGTCCAGAGAGCTGCCTGGTGGGTAATAAATCCAGCTCAATAACAGAAGGTGGGACCAGCCTGTGACAATGACATTTTTCAGGGCTTCTGGTTTGGTTTTAACTTTTCAGCGGCATAAGCAGTGCACACCAAGCAGGAAAATCATTGCCTCGCTTCGCCTGCAGCCACCGGGTCAGAAATTATTCCCTGAAAATGATGGATCCAGGCAGAGGCTGGACCCAGACAGCGCCGCAGCCGTGCGGAACAGGAGCATCCCAAGGTGACCGACTCACGGCTCCCAGCACAGCTCCTAATTGAGGCAAATCACCCTCAAAGGGTTTGCCCATCCAGCCAAACAACAGCTCTCTACGCGGGGCTCCCCCTTAACAGAGCCATCTCCAGCCTGCAAACATTCACAGCCCCCGAATTAACTGTTCCGTTTAACTGAACAGTTAAACTCTTGCACCACGGATCATTTTTTAATGCAGCAAGTCCCTGAAATCACAGTGGTTTGGGCTGCTCTGCACCTCTGAGCAAACAAGCTGGGCTCAGGGAGGAGGAGGAACCAGGGCCCCTTTGTCTCCAACCTGGTGCAGCAGCTGGAGAGGACCAGGACAGTTTGGAGTGGATTTTGGTGCTGCTCATCCCAGAGCATCACTGAGACGAAGGACAGAGGGAAGGCACCTCTGGGGTCATCACAGGGTACAGGAGCACATCTGGAGGGTGGGAGCAGGGATCTGCCCCAGAGGATGGGAGGACAAATATGTGCTGATCTACAGCTGGGACCTGCTCTGCTGTGGGTTTTAAAGAAATCTGTAAATAATGAACAATGCATTTTTCACCTCTTGGCCCCACATCTACAGAGAACAGGTAATTTACAGCATTACTGGTAAGGAAATTATTCCAGGGCTTGCCTGGGTTTTTTTTCAAGGAATAAATGAGCAAATAAACATCCTGTAGCCTCCATACCTTCTGTCTTCTCCATGGTGGGGTCTAACTGGGCTCTCACTTAAGCATCTTCTGACAACGGCTGAGGAGTCACTTCACCCTTGAAAAAATGAGATACTTTTAATTTAATTTAAAAATAAAAAGCTCAACTATGTGAACTTCATCTCTCCTTAAAGCCTTACAAGTCTTCCCAGACCAACCCCCTCCCACTCCCCATCTTCTGCAGCCCTGTGGTGTCCAAGGGCTTTGAAGCTGCTGAAATCAATAGCTCCTTTCCCAGATGCAACAACTTGAGCTTCACAGGCACATCCCAGAGAGCTGATCCGTGTAAAAGATCCCCTGCATTACAGAGGGTCTGACTGCCAGCGAGGACAGACAGACAGACATTTGGGATGACTCGAGACGGATGGCACAGGGACTCTCCACTGACTCCTCTAAGCTGGAGATATCCAGTGTGATATAAGATCCCTGACAAGAGGGATATAAACCACACACAGAGATGACTGGTTTGTCTTTTTTCTTTTCTTTTTTTTAATCCATAACAAGCAAAGATTCAGAATTTATGTTGACTGTTGTTCAAATGACAGCCATTACTCCAGAGCACATCCTTCCTACTGTTCAAAAGAACCTTCACCAAACTGCACTGCACCACAGACAAATTGCTTTCTGCTCAGGGGAGAACTTCAGGTGGAGATCTACCACAGCCAGCACTGAGATTTTTGCATCATTCCCGGGCTGTGCTGCCCTCCAGCTCCTTCCCATCATGTGGACACAGGTGAGACCCTCCTGGAACATGAGAAATTAAGGCTGGGAACAACCAAGAAAGGTCCTGGGTGAAGCTCCTCTCCTCCAGGCCCTTTAGGAAGGCACAGGGAGGAGGCAGGGAAGGGCGAAGGAGGCAGGGAAGGGAGAAGGAGGCAGGGAAGGGCGAAGGAGGCAGGGAAGGGCGAAGGAGGCAGGGAAGGGCGAAGGAGGCAGGGAAGGGCAGCTGGACATCGCAGCAGGAGGCTCCCTGGCTTGTGTGAGAAGGACAAGTGAGAAGGTCTGGTTTTAATTTCTGCTGCAGAGGATGAAGTGGGAGTTTCCCGAACAGTAGGTTGTTGTTTATGATTCTCCTTACAGTATCTAGCTCGGTTCCTGGCCAGAGACGATCCCACAGCTGCCTGGAGTCCATCCCTGCTCCTGCAGTGCATCCCTGAGCTGTGCAAGATGCTCAGGGCAGGACCAGGCAGTGCTGAGCCAGCCCCAGCTCACACCCATCCCATGGACCAAAGCACCAGAGTCTGAGCTCATCTTCAGCCTGCAGAGTTCTGCCTCAGCCAGGGCTTAGCACTTGACCAGAGTTCCAGAGCTCCCCACAAAGGGGATCCAGCCGACCTTTACCAAACACGAGCTGAAAAACCAACTCAAACCCTGCTGTACGGTTACCATAGGGCATTGCCTCATCCCTGGAAGTGCTGCTCCATCCCTGAAAGTGTCCAAGACCAGGATGGACAGGGTTTCAAGCAACCTGGCCTAGTGGAAGCTGTCCCTGCCCAGGGGATGAGATGATCTTCAAGATCCCTTCCAACCCAAGCCATTCTGTAACAAACACTCTGAAAGATCAAAACCTTTCAAAGGAACAATGAGCTGTCAGTCAGGTGGGCATGCTCACGGATGTACAGCCCTGATGGAAAATCAGGAAGGTCTCAGCCCATGGAGAACATCAAAACCCTCCAAAGCTCCTGCAGGGTCACCAAGGGTCACGCTGATGCCCACCCAGCACTTGGTGAGCTCCTGGAAAGCTCCTGAGGTGCTCTCCAGTTACCCACACTCCTTCTAGAAAGGGCAGCTCCTCCTGTCTCCTCCTGCCAATGAACAGCACGTGCCAAAGCAAACACCAGCCTCTCTCTCAAATGTTGTTTCTCCCCCTTAATTTTCCGACTGCAGCCAATTACGGATCCCAGCTACACTCCACTCTTCTGTTTATTAGAAGGGGGGTGAAAGCCAGTGAATAGGATGGTTTTTAATATCTAGATAATTACATCTGTTCGGATCATTTATGAGCTGGCTGGGTCCCAGCTCTGCAGCCCAAATTGATACTACGACTGCTCTCTTTTCACCAATCTACTTCAAAATCGCCTCGTAAAAGGATGCTGAATGTACCCAACCAGCCTGCTGATGTTCTCCTGTCACCCCCAGGGCAGCTCAGGCATGGAGGAAATGGCTTAGAGCCAAAAATGTGCCTCCTTGGACCCCACAGCTGCTCTCCCATGCCTGTCCCTAAGAAAAATGAGATTAAAATATGAAGTCATCTGCCAGAAGCAGCAGACCCCTGCACTAAGGGTCTAGCCCACAGTTTGGGGCAGGACTTTTAGGTGTGTCTCCATCCTGCAAAAACCTGTTAGGCTGCCCCTCTGTCGGGGTCTACATTTGCTGAGTTTTCTCTGTTAAATAAAACTGAAGAACGTTTCTTTTTCTCCCCGTGCATCGCTAATTTTTACCTTTGCTACACAGAGAGGCTGTGGGGAGGATGAATCCAGATTGGAATTAGGCTGTTTTTTCTCAAGGCAGGAATAAATACATACAGAAATGGAAACGGAGAAGCCAAATATGCGAGAAGGCAACAGCACAGAGCAAAGTGGTTTTATTCCCTGGGGCAGCCCGTTTGCAGGGACAATGTACGGTTCTTTTTAACCAGCCTGGACTCCAACACTGGCTCTTTACAGCCACGTTTAACCCCTCTTGCACTCCATCCCACTTGCCAGGCAGCGTGAGCAGCTCCCCCATGCACCCCAGCCAGCCGAAAGCAGAGCACCATCACACCCCCAGACATTTAAATTACAAATTAACTCAACCACGTAGCACAAATACACACAAAATCCATTCTCCCAGAGCGTCCTGCTAGTGATATTAACTTGGAAACAGTTAACCCCGAGCCTATAAATAACAAGATAACCCAGCAGCACGTTAGCAGAGCCTCGTTAGCTGTAACACAACATTATTTGAGCTCTGCCTGTCTGCTCTCCTGCACTGCAGCAGCGGCTCCAGCGCTTGGTGGTGAAAGGAAAAACTGTGGTTAGCAAAGCATTTCGTCCTGGATTACCTTCTCCCGCCGGCACCTAGAAACCCCCCCGGGAAGCAGCAGCAGCTCTTGCCTCCCTCCAAAGCATCTTCTCCCGTGCCCAGAGCCGGCAGCGAAGGGTTCGGAGCACCAAACGCGTCGTGGCTGGACCCCAGCCCGCTCCAGCAGTTACAAAGTTGGTCAGCTGAGCTGTGACCTTGCTCAGAAAGCAAATACAAGTTTAAACCCAAGGAGCACAAAAGAGGGATTGATTTTCCGACGGAGCAGCCCACGGCTCGCGGATGACCTTTGCGAGGACAGTTCAATCGCGGTGCACAGAACGAGGCACTTTTCCACGGAACAGTTCTCTTTCCCAGAAAACACAAAGCACCGAGCGCTGCCTGGGCTGTCGGGGGGGTGCTCCCTTATCGGGGCTGATAATTGGCGGCAGAGTCAATAATTAACGGCGGGGCTGGTGCTGTACCTGATGCTGCAGCCGCAGCCCTCCGCATGCTGCACCTCCGCGCCGGGAGCATTAGCAATTCCATGAGCGCCGCTCCCGAGGAAACGCAGCCGCCTGCCGCGACTGGCCGGCGACAGCCCGGGGGAGCTGCAGGAGGGCTCCGTGTTGTCGGATCCTCCCGGCGGAGCCGCGGTCCCTCCCGCGGGGCAGGCGCAGCCCCCGCCCGTGCCCATCCATCCGCAGCCCCGGGAGATGCCGCACGGGATGGGCAGCGGGCAGAGGATGTCCCGCTGTCCCCGGTGTCCCCGGGGGGACAGTGGCACTCTCCCAGTGGCACTCTCCATGTGGAACTCTGCAGCCCTTGGCTCCGGGGTTGTCCATCCAAACTTCCACCCGGCAGCGGGCACGGCAGGGGTCAGCTGGCAGAGCACACACATGGAACAGGCTGCCCGGAGAAGCTGTGGCTGCCCCTGGATCCCTGGAAGTGTCCAAGGCCAGGCTGGGGTTTGGAGCAGCCTGGGACAGTGGAAGGTGTCCCTGCCCATGGAACGAGATTTAAAGGCTCTAAGATCCCTCCCAACCCAAACCAGTCTGGGATTCTGTAACTTTGGGCAGGGTACTTGTGGCGTGTGGCTCAGTGACGGGCACTCTGCCTGTCCCCGGCCTGTCCCAAGCTCTGACACTGGCATTGGCATTGGCATTCCCCTCGGGCATCCTGGACTGCTGCCCCTCCAGGCTGGCAGCAGGGACAAATCCCTCCGGCTCCACACTGAACTTGCAACAACCTCAGGCTTGCAAAGGCCGAGGGGTTCAGCCACTGCACGGGCTGCAAACCTCTTCCAGGGCTGGGAAAGAAAATCCTGGGAAGTGGAGGCATCCCCTGGGAGCTGGGGGCTCTGCTGGGGGCTCTCACCAGGGACTCCCATCACGGAGCAGTGCCAGCACCTTTCCCACCGCCGAGCGAGCAGCGCGGCCCAAATCTCATGCTAGGGAGGAAAACCACATCTTGTCACTGTGTGAGAGCAGAGCTGCTGGCGCTGCTCCAGCTCCCTGCAACCCCCAGACGGGACTTTAACACATTCACTTTGAAGCAAAGCAGACAAGTTTTGCCTTTGCAGGCAGCCGAGTATCCGGGCGCGCAGAGAACCAGCAGTGTTTGTCCTCGCCGGCTCTCCCCGAGGCACGGACGGGTTAAACTTCCTGCCCGAGGAATGAAAAATAATTTCAGCAGCCGGTTAAATGCCGCCTTTCCCAAACAGTGCCTTTCCCAAATGCCGCCTTTCCCACGCGGCTCCGTCCCACACCGCGCGGGGCCATGACTCGGTGTCGATGGCTTTCTGCTTTCACAAGCAATTACTGAGCCTCAGCTTCAAAACCAACTCCAGAGCACACTGGCTCGTTTTCTGCCGAATTCTTCTGCTTTAGTTCCGCTTGTGCGTCTTCTCTGAGTGCATTCTGCTGTTTGTGTACTCCAGACAAAGCAGCACGAAGGAAAAAATGCACATATTTCTATATGATGCTGATTTTAAAGTCATTCTGAAAGAGTTATTCTGTTTTCCCACTGGGAAGACCTAGCAGGAAGCTTTAATTCAGAGCATTTCCTCACTGCAATTACCCACATACGACCTACAGTTGTTCCCAGATTTAATCCCCCTGGAACCGAAGAAGTTTGTGACCCCTTAAATAAGCTTTTAATCGGGAGCTACGAAGAGAAGGAGTCAAAACATGCAAATTAATCAATTATGGGCTGGTGCTTGATGGATTTACATCTGGCCACTGATAGCTTTGCCCAAGGGGGCTGCTGCAGGGTGGGAAGTGGGGAAGGGGCTCACCAAGATTGTCCCCTGGGTGGGAGAACTGAGGTCACGGCCTGAAACTGCTGCTGCTTCACATCAGGCACCGCAGCTGTCGGGGGTTTTGCTCTGCTCTGCTCCCAGGGATGAGAGGAACCAGACAGCCCTGAAGTGGCTCAAGAGCCGTCCCATCATCTCTCCTGGCCACCACTGCTGCCTCCCTGGGTGCTGGCAGGGCTGCTGCCCTCCTCTCCCCACACAGAATCCCTGCAGGATGGCAGGTCCGGGCTTCACCCTCTCTCCTCTCCACCACAAACCCCTCACAGCGCAATTCCAGTTGGAAGGGACAACTGAGATCATCCAGTCCCACCTCCCTGCTCCAGCAGGGCCATCCCAGAGCACCTCACTCAGGATTGTGTCCAGATGGGTCTGGAATATCCCCAGTGAGGGAGACTCCACAGCCTCTCTGAACAATCTGCTCCAGGGGAGAAGTTCTTCCTCAAGTTCAGGTGGAAATTCCTGGGCATCATTTTCTGCCCATTCCTCTTGTCCCATTGCACCACTGAGCAGAGCCTGGTCCACGCTCTTACACCTCCTTTTGGATACTTTTATCCATGGATGAAGTCCCTTCTCAGTCACCTCTTCTTGGGACTGAGCAGCCCCAGCTCTCTCAGCCTTTCCTGAGCACAGAGATGCTCCAGGCCCTTCCTCATCTCCGCAGCTTCTGCTGGACCTGCTCCAGGAGCTTCTCTTGTCCTGAGGAGCCCAGAGCTGGACACAGCACCCGAGCTGTGCCCCACAGGGCTGGGCAGAGGGGCAGGATCACCTCAGGGTGAGCCACAGACAGAGCTGGCCCTCGGCAGCCGAAGGGTTACACCCAGACCTGCTCCATCCAGGCGGTCTGGATTGCACAACACCCGGCTGGGCTGAGCTATCGCTGCAAATGGACATACCAGGAATAAAAACGGCCTCTCGGGGAATATTTGTTGTACGGATTTTTCAATTCTGTTTTCACTGCAAAGGAAGAAAAATAACCCACTTCCAGTCTGCGGGGGACGTGCGCACGGGTGGGATCTCCGCTGTGATCCGCTGCCGGCTGGCACGGCCACGGGAAGGCGTTTCCCTCCAGGAGAGGAAAAAAGAGAAGTTTGAAAACTCTGGGGGATAAATAAAAGCAGTTTAAAGTCCTGGTTTGCATGGCAAGAAGCTGCCGTGAGGTCTCCCAAAGTGAGCACAAACAGGATTCCTGCTGGATGAGATCTGAATCGCGGGAGCTCATCGGTCACCTTCCCACGTGTGTCTGGCATCACAAAATCATCACTGCCAGTGGTCCTGTGCCCCACAGCACCCCCTGGAATGGCAGCTTGAGGGGGCAGAATGGGGCTGAGCAAATCCAAAATTAAACTGGGGAGACCAGACAATGTCTGAGCCCCTGCTCTAAACACAACAGCAGCCAAAAGGAAACATTTCCAAGCTGGATCCACCCCAGCCACGCCGCCACACGTGCTGGGGAGGCTTCCCTCTGCGCTGGTGTCACCCCTGGCACGTGCTGAGGCAGAGCAGGACCAGATTTAGGGATGCAAAATCTGTTACTTATGGGAAGAGCCCTCGTCCTGGGGCCAGTGGATGGTTTCAGCACGTGGCTGTTGGCACCGGGATCTTATCGCACCCCAAGAGGAAATTCCCTCAGCTGCTGCCTGCCCGGGGCATGTCCAGAGCAGAGCTGGGAGCTGGAAGCAATTTGGGAGTGCTGGAGAGGGACGAGCTCCCTCTGCAACCCATCAGCTCGTGGCTGATGATGGAGAGGTCCAGGCTGGCCTCCCACCCTGCCTGCAAAAAAAGCGGTGAGAGGAGGAGGCGGATGGGGCTGGAGCGCACGGAAAACATCCTGGAGGCGCGTGGGGCCTCCCCGGGGTTTGAACGCAGAGGGTTCACAAGGAAACTGAATAATGAACCCGGCACCACTTAATAAAGAAGAGGATTTCTCTCAGCAACCCCCGGGTGTGCAGCCCTGGGGACTTAACCAGCCCTTCCAGGCCCCTGTCCCAGCGCTGCAATAAACTCGTGCGGGCACTGATTTTATTAAAGCTGCTCGTTGCTGTCTAATAAATGTTGTGAGCTTCCTGCCAGCATTTCCATTAGAGACGGGGCAGACCTGGAGGTATCAGATATCCAAACTCTCTCCCTCTTTTACGGCTTACCAGGAGGGGAAAACGATCACATTCACCCCCTCCCCTGATAACCTCTTTTCTGACTGACCTTCAGCCCATTCCAGCCACAGACTCACAAAAGCTGTGGTCCATTCTCATGGTTTTATCCCATGCCTTGAAAACTGTGGTGTTTTCCCTAAAGTCTCCTTTCCCGGAGCCAGGTGATCACAAAAAGCACCCAAAGGACTGAAACAAAAATGCTCCACGGTCAAAAGGCTGACAAAAATCCAAGGTGCCTCGTTTCTAATGTTTTTGCCTCAATCCCACAAGATTTGAGGGAAAATAATGAAGCCCTAGTATGGCTTCTGGTCTTTTCCAAGCTGCTGGTTTCCACCTCCTTGACCTTGGGACAAGTCAAGCTTTGCTGCCATGGTACTGAATAACTCCCACGTGGTCAAAGAAAGTGGGAAATTTTAGGTGCTTTTAGGAAAACTCTTTCGTCTGCACTTCTCTCCTCTTCCCTGGGCAACCACAGAGACACGGAGCCATTTAACATCGATTTCTGAGCCGAGCCAACGAGACTTGGATTGATCACACCCCTGACAAGTTTAAAAACCGCTTCACACAGGAACATTTCTTTTTCAGGCCACCTGAAACCACTCTCCTCATTGATTGGCACTGCAGAGAGGACGGACGGGCCGCCTTCCTCCTCTGCTGGTGATTTCTGTGTGGATAACAGGAGCTGGGAGCCCTGGAGCAGCACTTCCCACCTCTCAGCCATTTAGGAAATGAGGATTTTCCTCCAGGTTTTTGACCAAGCTCAGCCACACATTGCTGGTGTGTTTTCAGCTTTCTCACTCGCACCATGTTCAACCCTGATGGGCAGAGGAACCGGCTGCAAGGATGAATTTAAGATATTCCCATTTGGAACATGGAGACGTCTGGTGGGTTTATCACCATATTTCACATTTCTGACTCCATCAAACTGTCCATTTGGGCAGTGCATTATCTTAATAATGACACCACCTCCTTTTTCATGTGCTGTTTAAGCCCTGGGATGGGCAGGACTTGAGGCTTCCCAAAACATGAATTCCACTGAGGTCTAAAATAAACAGGGGTGAGGCAGGAGCTCATTCCCTGCAGCCGGTTCCTCCCCACTGCTCTCCCCTGGCATTGCCACTGTGAGGATTTCTGCCCCAAGCCACGGGCTCCTTCACCCTCCTGAGTTGGGGTCAGGGTTTTATTGACCAAAATCCGCATTGTGCTGCTCTGGAGCGAGGCAGAGTCACATAACCCCTGTCAAACGGGGCACCAAATGGAAAATACAATAACTTTCCATACTGACTTCTTTCCCCTCATCAGTGGGGCCACTCTCATCCCTGTGGCTGCTCCCAAAGCTTCCTTGAAAAGACCCAAAATTCGCTGAGTTGGGCTGCAACACCCAGCAATCAAAATGCGACTTTTAAAATATTTGGCAGCTGTAAAACCACCAGGGCAGGGATCTGAATCTGCACCGAGCTCGTGAATGAGCCTGTATTCATCCAGCAGCCGTGGCCCAGGACCTCAACACCGCTCCTGAGGCAAGGAATGCTGAGAGACCAAACCTCTCCCTCCCAGAGGCTGTTTGATGGGAAGCAACACTGCTCCTGCTTGGTGGCAAAGAAAAATGTGAGGATGGGACAGCCCCAGCAGTGCATGAGGGGCTGACACCTGGGAGATAAAACCTTCCTCACAAGAGGCCTTTGGAGAGGAGCTGAATGTGGCCGTGGTTTTCCTGCTCACGAGGAAACTGCACCAGGAGTGTGACAGAGCCCACAGCAGCAACAGGCTCCCTGACAGCATCTTCCAGTTCCAGCACTGGTTTAATGAACCCATTCACTGGTCCCTCCTCAGCCACGGATTCCCCGGCCAGCTCGCTGCTCATCGGGCTGGCTGTCATTTCAGCAGACATGTTTATTTTCTAAACGTTACAATCAGAGCGACAAATAATCAATGATTAACCTGAGGTTACAGGCTCCCCCTCCTCATTTGCCATCTCGGGAATCATTTACGAAATCAACTTTCCCCATTAAGCCCGTCCCAAATCAAACACAAACCACCTGGAAGACTGCAAAACAAAGGCAAAAGCTGATTTTTTTACATAATTTCCCTTCTCTGCCATTGCTGTGCTCGCTACCCTTGCCCTGCATGTGCAATGTTTTTGGGTGCTCACCAATTTCATTTGGGCAACACAGCTGGCCCAAATATTTAACATCTGGGGTGGCTCTGGACAAGCGAAACCCTTCCTGGGGGTGTCACATCCCAGAGCTGTCAGGAAAATGAGATATCCCTGCACAATCCAGAGCCACTTCAATCCCTGGATGGTGAACATCACACCCAGAGCATCCAGACCGAGACTTCCTCCATCCTGAACTCACTTGAACTTCCAGCTGAGATTACCCAAACCAGTTCTGCCTTCACCGACCTCCTCATGGACCACCCAACCTCTTCTTCACAGCTCTCAGTGCATCCCCCTGCAGCAGCTCCCTGCTCTCTGATTTCTCCCGGAGCACAGCCCGAGCTCTCAGGCCTGCGTGAAATCACCAGCTGGACACGGGGAGCTGAGGAAAGCTGCCCGGGGCACGCCTGGTCCCGGCAGAGTTGGGCTGCTCAGAAATGCCCTGGCAGCGCGCACGGCCGGGGAAAGGCGATGCTGCTGCCTGCGAGGGAGAGCCTGTTCCTCTCCTGGAACTCCCTGTCCCTTCCTCCGCTCCCTGCCCCTTCCTCTACTCCCTGCCCGTTCGTTCCTCCGCTCCCCGTCCCTTTCCTCCTTTCCCTGCCCTTTCCTCCGCTCCCTGCCCGTTCGTTCCCCCGTTCCCTGTCCCTTCCTCGCTCCCCGCCCGTTCCCTCGCTCCCTTCCCTGCCCGTTCCCGGCTCCCTGCCCGTTCCCCCGCTCCCGGCCGAAGCCGCCGCCGGAGCCGCCTCTGCCTCGGCCCCCGGGGGTGCGGATCGAGGGGCTCAGCCTGGCCCTGCGCTGAGCCAGGCCAGCCCTGCGGGACAGAGGGAAGCCGAGCACAGCCCTCGCCAGAGGCAGGAATGAGCTGCGGTGCCAGGAGTTGTTGCTCCGTCCGGGAGCGCCGGCAAGGAAACGGGACAGGCTGGAGGCGGGAGGGGGAGACCACGCTCAGCCTGGAGGCTGGGCTGGGGTTTGGCTGAGCCACATCTTCCCGGCTGGGCAGCGTTTTATGGTTCGGCTTTGAGGCTAAACACAACTCTGGGGACTTGCACTGCAGTGCCCAGGGCCTGGGGGCCCTTCCCAGCCCTCACACGCTGACCTCTGGGGGGAGCCTTCCTGCCCTGTCCCAACTGCCCAGCCACGCTCAGTGCCTCCATCCCGGATCCAGGGGTGCTCTGGAAACACTCCTGTCCCGAGTGATCCAGGGCTGATGCTGCCCCTGGGCAGCCATGGAAGGGGCCAAGAGCCCTGAGCATCCTTGGAGCACCCCCTGAGCATCCTTGGAGCACCCCCTGAGCATCCTTGGAGCAGACCCAGGAGCACCCTTGGAGCACCCTCCAAAGCGCTCCCACGCATTCCCCGAGCACCCTGGAGCATCCCTGAGCACTTTGAAAACATCCCTCTGAACATCCTCCAGCGCACCCCGGGAGCACCCTTTGGGGCACCCCCGAGTGTCCCCCAGCGCTCTTCCTTCCCAATGCCCCTGAGCTCCCCAGACACACACCCCAACCCGCCTCCCGACTCCCCCAAGTGTCCCGGAGCATCCCGCCAGCCCCTCCGGCGCGGTCCCCGCTGTCCCCGCGGCTGCCGGGCCCCGGTGCCCCCGGTGCCCGCCCGGCGCGGCCGTACCTGGACGGGCAGAGCGCAGAGCCGCGATCCCGCTGCCTCCTCCGGGAGGGACCCGGGGCGGGACCCGGGGGCGGGGC